>JAFVLL020022204.1:33426-116723 GCA_021397915.2 Tor tambroides
AACAGCATGGAATTCAGTGTAATTAGTGTTCCATAATCTCACACTGTTTGACACAGACCCTAACCTCCTCAGAGTCAATGGGGCTCCTTTACCGCTAATCCTATTAAAGATGTGAAAATCTCTGTATTTGAAGGATGAATGGAAAAAAACTCCTTCTAGCGGGCTCGGCTTATGCATTACAAAACCAAAGCATCAGAAAAAATGCTTTGCATCACCCGCCTCGGGGGCCCAAAATACCCCCCCAACAATTGGAGAGCGTGTCGGATGGGTGAAGATAATCCCAGCATACCCTGGGCTTCCTCTGCCTCCGCTGTCTCGATTTTATCCATCAGATCGTTGGAGCTCCATTTGGTGATCTCCTTGGCAAAGATCTCCTCGTTGTCAGAGAAGTCCTCTGAGGAACATGGATTCAGACTTTAGTAAATAACAGATTGCCATGAGCACCTTCTAAAACTCAGGATCAATCCTGCATTACCGTGAGCGTCAAAGAACTCGTCGTCTGTGCTGTCCTCCGAATCTCTGGCGATGCTCTGCATGCGCCATTCAGAAATGCTGTGACGTGAAGGACTTCCTGCACATACATTGTGAAAAAATGCACAATGCATAAAAAAAAAAAAAAAAAAATTCACATATGCATCATGATTCTTTCTCAAACTAATATGCATTGATGAAAAAGGAAAAAAATAAAATAACTAAACATAATTGTAGTAATATTAATAAAAATAAATAATACAATTTATTATTAATTAATTATAAAAATACACATATACAATACATATATATGTATAATAATATACATATACATTTTTAATAAATTAATTTACGTACATAATTCATACATTATACATAAAAAATGACATATGACATAAATTGTTAATATTAAAATAAACTATTTAAAAAAAGAATTTCATAATATTATGAAATACTATTACAATTTAAAAATAATTTGATATTTGAAAATGTTAAAATGTAATTTATTCCTGTGATGCAAAGCTGAATTTTCAGCATCATTATTACTCCAGTCACAATAAATCAATCATTACTTCAGTGTCACAATATCCTTCAGAAATCATTCTAATACGCTAATTTGCTGCTCAAGAAACAATTCTTATTATCATCAATACTTCGAATAGTTGCACTGATTCATATTTTTGTGAAAAAAAATGTTTTTCAAGATTCTCTGAACAGATAGTTCAAAAGAACAGCATTTATTTGAAATAAAAATATTATGTAACATGACAAATGTCTTTACTGTCACATTTGACCAATTTAATGCATCTTTATATATATATATATATGTGTGTGTGTGTGTCTACTGATCACCATGCATTTTTGAAGTATGGCGGTGTGTACGCACCCCCTCTCTTCGAGGAACGCGAGGACCTGGAAGAGGTGGACCACTGCTTGGTCAGCTCTCCTCGCGCCTGCAGCGTGTCCCCCATGGTCCTCGTCGTGCCCTCGGCTTCGATGGAGCTGATAGCCTCCTTGGCTTCGTGCTCTTTCTCGGGGCTGGTGACAGCGCCGTTGTTCTCGCCGCCCTCCTCGTTGCAGCTGTACTGCGCCATCTTCTGTGCCAGAGCCAGCTGCGTCTCCAGCTCCAGCTGCCGGATATCCTCCATGGTCAGACCGTACCACTCGTCCTGCCAACACCAGGCCTGCCGATGAGCGCGTACCATCACCTTCCTCAGCCCTGATGGGAAGATATCATGATTTTAAGAGTCATTGCAAGCAAACTAGTTTAGGGAGGGAAACAACTGTTTGCGGTAGATTTTTACATCTTCTGAAGATAATGGTTGCAAAAGTCAGCACCCCCATGCTATGTTTTTGCAAAGGTGTTTGAAATGGTTTTAAATGCATTTATATGTGGTTGCTAAGGTGTTCTGGATGGTTGTTAGGTCTACGAGTTGAGTACAGCACTTACATGCAGACAACAGATGGTGAGAAAATGTAACATTACTTTAACAAAGTAACATAAGTAGCAATTAATTAGCTAGCTTACTTTTAAAAGTAACATTCCTCAATACTGCTGCCAACCATACAATTATAGTTTTTTTAAATGAAATTTTATTTGTATATTTTCTCTTTTCATTTTTTCCTTGAATTTTAGCTATTTTGAAGTACGTTTTGTCATTTCTATTAATGTTTCTTTTCAATATGTTCTTTTATTAATTTGATTAATTTATTAATTATTTTTTCATAGATTTTTTTTTAATGTGTTACTTTAGTACTTTGACAAACTAAAAAATTAGAAATGTGCATTGACTAGCTGAAATATGTTTTATGTAATTTCAAGTAATGAAAAAACAACACATGCATCATGGATTTCTCAAACTAATATGCATTGATGAAAGAAAAAAAGAACATAAAAAGCCTTAAAAATAATTGTATTAATATTAATAAAAATAAATAATAATGTATTAAAACAATTCTATTAATCACAATTATTCATTAATTAAAACAAATATATTTACATACAAATACAGTATGTATAATAATATACACATACACTTTTAATCTATTAATCAGCATACATAATTAGCAATTATGCAATTTTTCATAATTCAGAAATGTTCCTTGCCTAGCTGAAATAAAATATGTTTTGTTATATTTTATTTCTATTAATGCTTTTATTTCAAGTAATGAAAATGTTTTTTTTACAGTTTTAGTTTTAGTTAACTATAATAACCCTGCTTCACTGATGAGTCTGTCTGTGAGATCGCTCAACATTTAGGGTTGATGTGTGGTTTGGCTTATTTCCTTGTGCGACTTCCTCGACTGATTAAGATGCGTCAAAGACGCAGTTAACCGGTCTTTCAGATAATTGAACTTGGTAATGAAGAGACGTGCGAACAAAATTGTTTTCACAGCGGCCAGGAAACAGCGAGAGGAAAAATGGATAAAAATAAAAGGAAATCAGCCAAAGATGGGAAAGAGTTTCGTAAATGGGGAGCGGCAACAGTCCGCTCGCAAATTATCAGAGAAAGGAGCCAATAAACAAGGCGATATCGAAGTAATGAAAAAGATTAAGCGGCGCTCGAACAGCACATGGAAAGGAAATTAATTTTGCCCTGATGTAGTCAGGAGGAGGCGGTTCTCTGAGCGTTGATTTTCACTGGAGCCGCACTGCATCAATCTCCTTTTCATTAAGTGCAGGTTAATGATTAAGGGCTTTTTTCCTGACAGAACGCTTGACACCTGCTGCCCACCCACGCACAACGATAACAGGACGTTACCAAGCATCATTTCACGCAAATATGCAGCAGATGGATCAGCTGACTCATATAGAATTATTGGAGAGACAAATGTCCTCTCAGAGCTAATAACACTGATGGACATATGGTAGAGGACACCACTGATAATAGCACTGGTACCAAGTTAATAATAAATTCACTGTATTATCGAAAATATGCTTTGTTATATCATTTAAAAATGTTTCGTCTGAACATTTCCGAACACTTACCCACATCGTGAATGAAGCGCTCAATCTTGGACTGCATGCCCCAGTATCGAAACTCCACTTTACACAACTTGTAAGCGCACATGACGGGCATTTTGCCTGGGTTGTTGTTGATTTCCGCGATCCAGTCGTCAGACAGGGGGCCCCGCTGGGTTTTATATGACTTGTAGAGTTTGGGGTCTTCCTCAGCCAGGTACTCATGAGGAGCGACGAATTCATTCACAATATCGATGGGATCTGTGAAAGACCACTGTTCCATTAGCAATCGCAATTTTTTTGGGGAGAACAAGGCACGAAGGGCGAACAGGTTCATATTTAGACTTTTATTGCTACCAAATCAGTTCATCACACAGATTTTATAGGACCTTCTGAAAGGTAATAACACGGACACTGAGGCTGTAAAACCTGGTTTATCTGTTTGTCTTATGTGTCATAAAGCTTTTCTTTTATTCAAGCAGCTATGGCATAAGGTATCGAGTTGTTCCATTAAAAAAAAAAAGATCACTACTTTTGTTATGTTCATAAATGGAACTTTGTTTAGAAAAAGTGACATGAAAATAGCATTTTTTGTATGTAGTGTGTGTATATATTTCTTTTTACTCTTCTTTGTTTGCTAACTTGTCTTTTGTAAAAAGTTCATTCAAAAGTTCATTCAAAAATTAAAATCTGCTGAAAACTCACTCTCAGGCCATCCGAGATGTAGATGAGTTTGCTTCTTCATTGAAACACATTTGGAGAAATTTAGCATTACGTCACTTGTTCATCAATGGATCCTCTGCAGTGAATGGGTGCCGTCAGAATGAGAGTCCAAACAGATGATAAAAACATCACAATAATCCACATCACTCCATTCCATCAATTAACATCTTTTGAAGTAAAAAGCTATGTGTTTGTAAGAAACAAGTGCATCAAGAAGACATTTTAACTTAAAACGGCCAAATATGAGTTCATAATCCATAATAACGCTTCCTCCAGTGAAAAAGTCTGTCGTTCGCTCACATCAAAATAATGTTTAGATCTGTTTGGACTGTTTTCGCTTGTAAACGGTGCTTGATCTGTGCACATCACTCTCCTGATTCAGACGAGACAACTTTTTCAAAAGACAAAGCAATAGTATAGACAGAACTTAAAAACCCCTTGAAGGTTTTATTCATTACAATTCGCTTCACAAGATGATTATTTGTGGATTAATGTGATGTTTTTATCAGCTGTTCGGACTCTCATTCTGACGGCACCCATTCACTGCAGAGGATCCATTGGTGAACAGGTGATGTAATGCTCAATTTCTCCAAACGTGTTGAAGAAAAACTCATTCACTGCTTGAATGACCTGAGGGTGAGTATTTTCAGCAATTTTTCATTATTGGACGAACTATCCATTTAATGCAGAGCTGTAATCTTTACTGTGTTGAGAACCTAACTTTGTAGGTCTTCAATTATTCACAGTTGCAAGGTCCAGATTGGTTTCTGATCTTGGGTTGTTTCCTGTTTGTAGACTGCCGTGTCATCAAACGGCCTCTAGGTGTCTCCACAGCACGCTCATGAAGGTACATGTTGTCAGTAAGGAATGGAGTTATGTAACAACAGTCACAGGGCGCTTCCCCCTGCAGTGCCTGCGTCTGTCTGCGTTCGGCTCAGAAAGCCTCCGGTACCTGTCCCAGAGTGTAACGGGGCGCTCGTGCCGCGGCACGCTACCCAACAGCAGCATGGTACTATGTCAATGAATCGGCACGCTGTCTGCATCTTAAACACTGAGGCATAACTCGAGAGCTCTTCCTGCTGGAAAGCTTGAGATTGGTCTCACAAGCAAGCAGGGCTCATGTGTAAAAAAGCATGCTAAGGACAGGATCTCTTGGAAACGCAAATGCTCAAGATGCTCAGTTGTGCTTCTGCAGTTCAAAAACTGCTTAATGCATATATTTTGATGATTTTGACAGAGTAAAACTAAAGAAGGTGCAACAGTACCTATATCCCGTTGCCTCTTTTCGGCCGAGGACATGTTGAAGACGTCATTCTGGCAACCCGTGTCCGGCTTGTAGTACGTCTCAATATCGATGGAGAACTTTTCGACGAAAGGACACGTGTAGCTGCAGGACAGGCGAGGAGAGATTAACTCTGATGTAATTTCATCATATCAGTGTCATGCATTAACGCAACCGCTCTGCAATGAGGTTCATGTGAGCTTATCCCTTCTTCATACCTACAATGACCTCTTTATTAAGTACCAGATATATGTTTATTGCAGTAGGAATTGAGCTGAACTCAACGTGCTTTGATGCAACATTCCCTATAAAACCAAAAAGATGCTTTAAGAAAGTAAACACGGGTCTATTTTGATTCCATGTTGACTCCAAGATCAAAACAGCAAGGCCTGACTTGAATGTTAAAAGCTGATGTGGGTATTTACCCGAGTACTTCTGAAAGAGAGCCAGAGGGTTTTATTATTAGGAGATAGCACACTCACCGTGTGCGGGTGTATGGGTAGGCGTTCCAGGATTCCTCTTCCACACGAAGAGCAGCTTTTGGCAAGATGGAGCGGAACCAGCTAGGGATGTGTTGGCCGATGTGGTAAACCTTATGGGTGTATTGACCAGAGCCACCTGGGCCGTCCGTGTAGGGTCGGTTCTCCAGGATCTCCACCCCGCTCCCCTCGCCTTCGCTCTCTTCACGACTCTTTTTCTGCAGGGAGGGAAAGGTCTGGGATAAGGATTCACAGACTTTCAAATGGACCGTTATTATTATGAAGTCAAGTCACTTTTTTGTATAAATCTCTTTATACAATACAGACACTTTCAAAGCAGCTTCACATTAATACAAAGGAAAATAACAGTGTTAATGTTGTAGAATTCACAAATTATGAAACCAATTCAATTTCAGCTATAAAAGCAGCTCTGCAAAAGATAATACTTCAGTAACACTGTCAATGTTGCAAAATTCATCAACTATAAAATGAGTTCAGTTCAGCTATAAGCAGCTCTAAAGAAGATAAGTGTCGATGCTGCAAAGTTAGTGTCGCTATCCAGCTCGATTCATTTCATATTTGTCATTCAAATTTGTTGTTTCAATTCAGATCAATAACTGCGTAAAGTTAATCAATTATGAAACTAGTTAAATTCAGCTATAATCAGCTCTACAAGAGCCAAGCGAGTCAATATTCAACACAAGTCAGTTCAATTATGATTCAATTCAGTTGAATG
Organism: Tor tambroides; assembly: GCA_021397915.2. NCBI lineage: Eukaryota > Metazoa > Chordata > Actinopteri > Cypriniformes > Cyprinidae > Tor > Tor tambroides. The sequence goes on from JAFVLL020022204.1 coordinate 40,080, forward strand.
AGTGTCGATGTGCAAAGTTAGTGTCATTATCAAATTTGGTGTTTCAATTCAGTTAAACAATTATGTCAATGTTGCAAAGTACATCAGCTATTAAATTCAGTTGAGCTGAATGAGTGTCAATTTTGCATAGTGACGTTATTCAGCACAATTCCATTTAAATTTATTTCAACTCAGTTCAAAAACAATGTTGATGTTGCAAAGTTAGTGTCATTATCCAGCTTAATTCAGTTCATGTTGTTCAAATTTGTTGATTCAATTCAGATCGGTAACTGTGTAAAGTTCATCAATTATGAAACAAATTAAATTAAGCTACAAGCAGCTCTACAGAAGGCAATTGTGTTGTTATTCAGCTCAAGTCAGTTCAATGTTGATTCAATTCAGATGAAAGTGTCAATGCTGCAAAGTTGGTGTCATTATCAAATTTGTTGTTTCAATTCAGTTCAATAATTGTAAACGCTGCAAAGTTCATTGATTACGAAATGGGTTTAACTCAGGCATAAGTAGCTGTACAGAAGACAATAGTGTTGTTATTTAGCTAAATTGTGTTCAATTTTAATTCAATTCAGTTGAATGAGTGTCGATGTCACAGTCATTTGAAGGTACAATATGTACATTTTCGCCACTAGAGGTCGCATTTTCAAAACAATAACAAAGGCGAAGCTTGATGACGCTATGAAGGAGGATGTTCACGGATGAGATAATGGATTAAATTTTTTATTACCTGTACCTTCCACAGTTATTTTAAAAAGCGAATACAGAGAATGTGCGCAAAGAACTTACACTGTCAAAGAACATTATGACTGACTTAAGTCTAGCGTGAGTTTAAGCACTCTCAAAAAACTCCCCTTATACTCAGTAAAGCTGTCTATACACGGTTTTATGAATGAATCTCTTACATCATACGTACATCTAAACTTTGTTGTCTATGATGAGAGAATTTGCGTGAGAGCTGAATTCAGTCAGCGAGCGCGTGCAGTGAACAAAAAAAACTCATCTGAACACATCTGATTGACCATTGTATTCATAAGCTCAACAGACCCGTGTGTGATTGGTTATAATGCGCAACACTATAAAATCGCATTTTAAAAAATCATGGCGCAACATTGAGCAGATCTAAATTTAATGCTGTGGTAAACACTTTTAATTTCATTTTCATTTTATTCGCGACAGCCGTAATTGATTTAGTTTAACTGTGCTGCAGCATTTGTGTCCATGTGTTGCCATAGTTTCTACAAGCGCAAACTGAGGATAGTGCGGATATCACGTCATTGATAGGTGACAATGACCAGGGACAAGTCATTATTTAAGATTGGAATTTCTCTGGATTTACAAATCCTTGGGAACTTTTGGGATAACAAACACAACTGCATGAAATATATAACACTGTGCAAGTAGTTTTTGGATAATTTATTACGAAAACCTTACATATTGTACCTTTAAATTTGTTATTTCAATTAAATAACAGTCAATGTTGCAAAATCTATCAATTCTGAAACAAATTCAATTCAGCTATAAACAGCTCTACAGAAGGCAAAGTGTCATAATACAGCTCAAATCAGTTCAATGTTCATTCGATTCAGTTGAATAAGTGTTGATGTTGAAAAGTTAGTGTCATCATCCAGTTCAATTAGACTCAAATTTGTTGTTTCAATTCAGTTCAATAACTGTGTCAATGCTGCAAAGTTGATCAATTCTGAAAAAAGTTCAAATGAGCTATAAACGGCTCTACAGAAGACAAGTCACTATTCACCTCAATTCCATTTAAATTCGTTTCAACTCAATTCAATTAGAGTTGTCAATGCTGCAAAATCTATCATATCAAACTTAAGCTATAAGCAGTTCTACAAAAGGCAACAGTGTCATTATTCCATTCAATTCAGTTCAATAACTGTCAATGTTACAAGGTTCATCAATTCTGAACAAATTCAATTCAATTCAACGATAAACAGCACTACAGAAGAGAACAGCATCATTATTCCCTTCATGTCCGTTCAATGTTGATTCAATTCAGCTGAATAACAGTCGATATTGCAAAGTTACATTCTAAAAGTTATAATTCATTAAATTACATTCATTATCCAGCTCAATCCAGTTCAAGTTCTGTTCTCATCCAATAGTGTCAGTGCAGTTTAATCGGTAATATTACGCTGGAAGCTTAAAACCTCCTTAGGAAACTCAATGTTAATGGAAGGTGACAGTCTATCCCAAAACAGAATTGACTCCAACCCAACAGAAGTCAACTACACACTCAGCGCTATTGGTGCTGGCCAATCAAGGGACGCCACACCTTCAGCTTTGTCAGTAAGATAAGCCAAGACTCAGTGTGATTGCCAGCAGACAGATCCGTAAAAATAGGGTACAGTTTTGGCACGGCTCCTGAGCGGTGAATTCTGGGAGAAAGCCCACTGTGCCAGTCAGAGTGGCACATGCCATCATATCTGCCTCGCTGAAGGTGGTCATATGAAGATAGTTGGAAGCATCCGGTGGCTAATTGCATTCCAACTTACTTATGAATCCATCAGGGACAAGTTTGGCCCACTTAGGTCCACTATGGCATTGCCACTATGGAGAAGAAGTTTGTCCTGGGCCCCGAATGTGAAGATAAAATTCAGAACACATTGCAAAACAAAATTTTAATTTTGTACAGCATTTTTTAAATTTCTATTTGAACTAACTGACATTGATATAGGTGTAATTATGTAATTGTTATGCGTCCTCTATGTTTAAATAAAAGACGGATGATGACAGGCCAGTGAAGCTGGCACACTTGCAGGGCAGATGGCCACACAGATCCCATCAGCCATGACTCTGCATTAGCAAGATGATAGTGGGGTGATTAAAAGCCAAAATCTAAAATATATGAAAGTTTCACTTTTTGAAATAACTTAAAAGAAAAAATGAACTTTTTCACGACATTCTAATTTATTGAGATGCACCTGTATTTATTTTATAAGTTTGTTTGGGAATTTGGTAGCACAATAGAACGACAGATAGAACGACAGAACGACAGACAGATAGATAGATAGATATACAATAGAACGATAGAAAGAACGATAGAACAATAAAATGATAGATCAAATGAACAAACGATAGATAGAAATACAATGATAGAACAATAGATAGCCAACTTCATTTCCCCAGAATGCATTACTTGTGTTACAAAGCGCCTGTTCATTACAATTTAGTGACAATTCCTCTTCCAATTCAACTTCCTGTGTGTCGTGGCAAATTCAATTCAAATTCACACTCATGACTTGAAAGGAAGCCAACTCTTCAATTCTGAATTTTGCACACGTGAGAAAGGCACGCTTTTTGTAAAATGCGGTGCCAAACGATCTCGTCCCCGAGACACCAGAAACCATCACTCTTGGCCTCTCAGTTTCAGGGGTTTCTAACGCATCCTCAATCACCGGATACGTGGTGAGTAATACATTTCCATTTTAAAAGCACAGGCCCGTGCCAGCAAGGGAATAGCGGTCGTGCCACTCTCAATGTCAGACCGCTGATTCTCTCTCTTTCTGCCAGGCTACTGTCAAACTCACAGACTGCACTGTCAGGTCTGATGTCAGACCAACACAGAAAGGCGTGTGAAGCAGCAGCCCTTTGGAGGCGATCCGCAGGTCTGGAGCTCACATGTGCTGAGCAGGAAGAAACGGGCCGATCACGTCCTCTTGTTAGGGGTGAGCTGTCAGCAGCTGGAGGTGGCAGGCAGGACAGACAGATAAATGGCAGGCGGGAGAGGGAACGGGCGGCAGAAGTGCTGGGCTGCGGTATCTGTTTTTGTTCATCCTCTCAGTGTGGAGTCACCAGCACTTCATTATGGCGCTGACAGATGACATCAGGCCCCGCACCCGCTACAATCAATTCCTCGCACACACATGCACACACCTCAGAGAAGTGTGGTCCCGATAACACACGGCTGTGCAGTAGGGATGTAACGATATCAAAATCTCATGATATGATAATAAGTAGTCCACGATATGATATTTATTGTGATATTAAAAAAAAAAAAGAAATGAATTGGAAAAAAAAAATTATTTTGTACATTTTAAAGTTAAATTATTCTATACAATGCACTTTGAGAGTTCAAAATTAAGAGCTGCTTCTTAACTAAGAAATTTAAGTCAGAAAAAAGTCAGTGAACCAGAACTTGTACCAGAACACATAAAGGGGACTCAACCCTCTTTTTATTTGTGATATACTGTCTCAGTGTAAATTACATTCACACTGGTGTTTTAGGAAGCCAGACAAATTAAAATAAAAATAATAACAACAATGACAGTAACAGCCATATATTGTAAAACAACTGCACTGTAAAATAAATTTAAATTAATATTTCATAGGTATATTATTTTTGATTTACACTACAGTAGGTAAATTATAATGATTCTTTCCTAATTTCACTTGAAAGAGATATTCTGAATTTGGACTGCATTTAAACCGCTAATCAAGCTAAAACATGCTACATGGTAGTCATGAAACATATTAATCATGTTAACAACGTGTTATATAATGTTAACAACATGCTATGTGTCTAATCTATCTAAACTTTTAAACTAGGCTCTCTCAAGCCAACTTTAAATTTTGTTCTCAAATTTTACTCATCTATTCTTTATTAAAATTATGATTACAATTTTTAAAAAATCCAAGTTTGCTGTGCTTGTTTGTAGGGCTGCACAACTTGGCCAGGATTTCATGATTATGAATCAATATAATTATTATTATTACTATTATTACAAAATAAAAATATAAAAATGACTAAAAAACAAAAAGAAATATTACCATTTTAATTTTACTGTAAAATAAAAAAAACAAGTATTTAAGAAAAATACTATAAAAGTAATTTTTTTTTACATTTCAACTGTAAAATGACAATACTAATATTAAATCTGTCTTAAAGGGAGAGTTCATCCAAAAATGAACCAAGAACTAATATTCTGAAAAATATCTTCTTGTATGTTCAACAGAAGAAAGAAACGCATGTAGGTTTGGGACGACATGAGGGTGAGTAAATCATGACAATTTTCATTTTTGTGCGAACTGTCCCTTTAATTTCTTCATTACGCTAAACCACCAAATTGTTATTGTAACAGAAAACCGCAGAGAGTCCTTAAAGCTTCTCTTTTGTTGATAAGGGTTTCTCATTATGAGAAGATGGCTGCCACATGTTACACTTACGAATGCATGATAAAGTGACCCAAACCCAGAGCATACGCAGAGATGAGTTTGATAACTGAACTAAGCCACATTGCAATTTTGTTTTTCATTATTAATCGTGCAGCCCTTTTTATTGTTATCTTGAAGCTCAGGTTGAAAATGCACAGTTGCATTTAGCATTGTTTTTTTCTTCTAACCACAACCTTATCAGGACAGACCAGTGACCTGCTTTTTGGTCACAACTCACTAGCTGAAGAACCAGTTTTTCAGTGCAATGTTTTTAAATAAACATCACCTCACTTTGCACAGTCTATGAGATGTTGAACTCGCAAAAATGAAGAGAGATGACGATCTCGCTTGTGCAATTCAATTTGTGATGCATGCATTCAATCATCATTTGAGGAATCGGTGATGTCTGTGCAGGATGAGTAACACACCTAAATGTAATACTTGTTTTATTGACTTAGTATTTCCATGTATTTTTAAGTGCAAGAAGATGCAAAAGACAACTTAATATCATACTTAAACTGATAGATACACATAAAAATATCAGAATGCCCATCTGAATGTGAACAGCTGGGAGAAAACCAGATGTGTATTGGTATATTAGATCTGTGCATTAGGTCTTAAAGTTACAGCAGCATAATGAAACTTCTGCTGTCCTCAAAGTAAAAAAAACAAACAAACAAGAAAATAAAGAGAAAACAATTCACTGCTCTTGACTAAATAACTTTTATAGCTTTAATAAAGGATTAATCTATATTTAATTTATATAATGAAGACTATGCAGTTATTTGACTTCTGTGGTTTTCCCCAACACTACTCTTAGATCTTTCTGAAAAACTTAAATCACTGTTCATTTCATTTGTATTTTTGTTCTTTTGCATTTATTTATGTTGCTGTTGCTTGTACTGTGTTTATTTGTTCTAATTTTAAAACTGACAGTTTACTTGTCTTTAATAATTTTTCATATTAGTTCCACTAGTAGTTTTTGCTGTGGTATCGAAATTAGAATCAAGAATTGTGAAATTTCACTGTATCTAAATTTTGTGTCAAAACAACCCTATTTATTAGAATACAAGGTAACATGGGTCAAATAACCAAAACAATCTTTTTTTTTATTTTTAAATCATCTTATAATTTTGGCAGGGCAAGTAAAAATCCTTAGTGCCAACTGACTTTCAAATATATTCATATTTGCTTTAAATAAGAAAAAAGACCTTATTGAGTCAACTCTGGATGAACTACAATTCTGAACACAATAACTCACTTTTTGATAGATCACTTTTAATGACCCAGTTTGATAGAACAGTAATAACTATAGTAATAATAATAATAAAAAAATAACTGTAATAATTTAGTTGGGATTCATTTCTTTTAACAAAGGTAGTGCTGATGGTACAAAGGTATGCTGTGCTGAGAAATCACTTTGCTCAGCGTTTATGACAAAATATAAATATATCTGAAAGGCCAATAACTGCTGAGAGGTCACAATGAAGACAGGAAAAATGCACGGCTGGCACCGAGTGCCTCGTTGCGACTACTGTAAGTGATGGAAAGCAGAAAACTGGAGCTACGTTTTGCCTGGCAGGATTCCTGTGCACTCTAGCTAATTACATATTTCACATGGATGACTTTAATTCAAATGAAAAACGACTAGACCCTACAAGGAGCGTCCACTGAGATTTCCTGCTCTCCAGTTGATTTCTACCACCTGGGATTTGCCCTTAAAATATTCGCCAGTCTCGCTGAAGCCGTGCCGGGCTCTACTCTTAATTTAGTATCTCCGTGGATGGACGGAAAGCAAATGCTGCCCTATATGGACACAGACGGCCAAGATCATGTGAGAGGTTTAACCTCGGCGCGACGCACCTCCGCTGCCCATCTGCGGACAGCAGAAATCACGGGAGTGAAGTTGCCCTGGCAACAGGCCTGCATCATCGTGACCTCTCCCTCCGTCTTCTGCTCTCGCGCCGCAAACAAATGACTGCAGCGAGCGCCACGCTCCGGCTGATGTCACGGGTATCCATGGCAACCGGAGCTCAGCTGTGACGCTGCACAGGAGGGGGTCTGACCGGAGGGGAGAGAAACAGGAGCGCCAGAGACGCCGCGGGAAGCATGATGCTGCTGTGATGGAAGCTTCAGCCAAATTCCTGCCGTTTGCTGGTGTGCGGACCAAAAATGACCATATTCCATATATACCTCAATATAATTATTTGCTTGCCTTGAAATGGCTTAAAAGGACCATTTTTTAAAATTGTTATTATTTTGACCGAAAAGTCATTGTTGCCAAATAGATTCGAAAGGTTTCATATTTTTAGAATCTAGGTAAAACTGAATATAAAATCAAATAAAAAACACATTTAAAAATTAAGTTAAAAAAGGTGTTTCACTAAATAAAAACAAGGAGGAATACTATTTAATTATTTTCATTTATATGCACAAATGCACTAATATAAACTGTAGTGATATACAAACATATAATAAATAAATAAATACATAAATACATAAAATACATAAATATATAACAGCAGTATTAATTTACAGGCATATTTAACTAAAACATTAAACATTTTTTAATAAAAATATAAACAGCAAAAATAATCTACATATATTTTAAACTAAAACATTAGTATATAAATGCATAAACAGCAAACTACATATATTTTAACTAAAACAATTTAATATAATATACATAAACAGTAATATTAACCTACATATATTAACTGAAACATTAATGATATAAACTCAGTAACACCAACATTAATCTACACATTTTTAACAAACATTTTAATATAATACATAAAATAATCAAAATCTACATTATATTTTTAATGAAAATATAATTATTTTTTTATTATAAAATTTTAAATATATATATGTAAATTTAACATTAATCTACATTTTAACTAAAAATATTTTAAAGATAATAAAAATTATTAACAGCAACAAGCCACATATACTTTTAACTAAAAGTTAATATAGTTATTATAATTTAATATTTAAAATAATATATTAACGTAACAGTAAAATTTGATCTGAAACATTTTGATATAATATATAAATAAATAAACAGCAACTCACTTGTTTCTGATTTACATCATTTATCATGTTTAAATCAGAAACACTATTAAAATATTAAGAAATTAAAAAAAAAAAAAAAAAAAAAAAAAACAACATCTTAAATGACATGTGGTTTAGGAAACGTAATGACCAGACACAAAGTGCACTTAAAATCGCTGCAATATCCATGATGTGGCTTAATTTGATCGCCCCACCCTAGCCTGAACTAATCAATCTAAATCTATAATGCACTGTAGCGCGAACAGATGACACACAGCAGCTTACGACACGAAAAACTCTTCTTTGGTGCATCACACATAGCAAAAAGCACCTCACGCCAACCACAGAGGAACTAGTTTTGTTTATATTTCCACCAGCGTTGAACATCTGTTCACGGTTCCTGACCAGAGTTCTGCTGTGTAACACGCGGCTTATAGAACGGCGCTCACACAAACACACACCCACCCCGGTTTAATACTACACCAGCGGGGTCACACTGACGGTGTACAAGCATGCCAAACCGTGTGCCTGCCCTCCGCACGCTCATTAGGCCAGCTCTGTGATGGCATGTCAACAGATGGTGCTTATAAACAGCAGAGCACAGAAAGAACGTAAAAAAAAACAAATAAACAAGTGAAACTAACTTTAACAAGGACGAGGACACAAATGCTCTCTGTAGATGCAGATTCAACGTGTTAATTGGCTTCGAACTACGATTCTCTGCGCCAAACCGAAACGATTCGACCATCAGTCATATGGACGCTACTTCACACTTTCGATGACTCACGCTTTCAGAAATCTGCTAATTAGACAACGTTCCCGCAGGACTTGAAGTCTTATGCGAGTCAACATCGCTTAGGCTCGATTCTGATGTCCACTGACTTTGCACAAGTGCTTAAATTTAGCACGCCTGTTGCAATTGGACAGTAACATACTGGTTGTCTATAGGGCCGCTCGCTTAATACCCCACTGACAACAGCAGTGAGAGACAGCTGCGTTGACAGAGCGCTAATTAACCTTATAAGACCATTCAGAGAAAGCCGAGCATGTGGGAGGAAGCTCAGTTAGATCTGTGGCCGTAACCTCGCTGTGAGCTCCAACAACGATCTGAGCACTCATTAAATTTCATGCAAACCTCCACAGACAGACATTCACTAGATACAGATCTATCGAATGCTTTACGTCGAGCAGCAACATTGTGGCAGACAAACGAACTTGAGAGACTCCAACAGAGTTTGACATTTACATGTTGCTGCTTTATTGAGACATTAATCCATAAAGCATAAGAAATACATAGCATTCACCAATATTGGGTAAAACACCCTATTTTAGGGTTAGTAGGACTGCACAATTTGGGAAGAAAAGTTTAAATGCACTTTTTCTGATAAAACTCCAATAGAAAAGCTCCAGGTTTGCGGTGCTTATTTGTAAGGCTGAACAATTTGGTCAAACATTCTGTGATTATATATCGATATGACTATAAAATAATAACAGTACTGTAAAATACTGTCAAATGAATTATTATTATATTGAATTAAAATACAAAATAATAAACATATCTATTGTAATATATGACTGTAAAGTAAAAATGTAGTATTTGAGAAAAATATTGCCTATATTAAGAAAAATACAATAATTAATCTTATCGTAAAACAGTAAAATTACACTTCTAATATTTATAGTTGTCTTTATTTCTTAAATTTCAAATACTAAACCATCAAGCTTTTATTTTGGCAGAAAACCACAAGGAGTATTTAATGTAAATAATATAATACAAATAATAATACTGCGCAATTATAATACAAATTTTTTTTCTCTTAATTTCTTCATTTTCAAACGATAATCCATCAAGGTTTTATTTTGGCAGGAAAATGCCGGGAGTATTTAAGAAAAATAATATACAACATTTATTTTACAGTACAACTGTATAGTTACAATACTAATACTTATTGTTATATTAATTATAAATATTAGACCATCATACTTTTATTTTGGTGGAAAAATGCAGAGAGCCTTTAAAGCAAATATGATTTAATTTTGATTCATTCTATTTCACTGAACTATTCTTGTTGATTTACACACTTACTCAACATTCCTTTCACACTATTTGCTATCTTTGTTTTGTTTTTTGAGCTCGGCCCAGTGCATTGTGGGATTGACTTCTTTAAGAAGGATCCTTATAATCTGGCCAAAGCAAAATTTTAAAAAGATGCTGCTTATCCTCTGGAACAGCTTACTACGTTTCAGAACACAGCTATTAACTTGTCAACCAATAACAGAGTAAACCAACAACATTAGCCCATCTAGACACACTCACAACATCTACATTAGCACATCGCGGTGGTCCGTATTGATTCCAGGCTGCCGATGAGCATCAGCGCTTCTCCATCAGCTCGCTGGTGGTTTCAGCATCAGCACAATGCGTAAGGTGCTTCCTGCCTCGCCAGCACCCACAACCTCTCTCAGGGGATCGCGGACCAAATTCAGTGAAATATTTAGAGCGTGCAGTGAGCCCTACCAAAAATAGACATGAAACACAGTCTTTGTTCTGTAAAACTGCACGTGCATCATATCTGAATGAAGTAACATGCATGTTACTTTCACTGCATCTGACCCAGAGAGTACAGCATGTTTCAAAAAGGAAATACCAAGCAAGCCAGCTGTGAGTCACAGCTTTTTGTATGCTACGCGCTTCACTTCGCACCGAAACAACAGAAAAAGTGCATGACGTGCTTAAAAGGAACACCCAAATATGAAGATTCTGCCATTATTATTTCATACTCGTGTTGTTCCACACCCACAGGCTGTTATTTTTTCTGTGGAACACAAAAGGAGATTCACACAGCTCTTTTCCACATGGTTCACAGTGATCATTCGAACCAAACAGGCTTAAAAAAGCACCATAAAAATAACCCATGTGACTCAACGCAAGTCCTCTGAAGTTACACGTTAGTTTTTGGTGAGGAACAGACCACTATTTAAATCACAGATCGCAAATAAAACATGACAGATTAGCCGCCATTGGTTTTTGTGTGTCATGGTAAAACATCATTGGCGTCAAACCACAGGTTTTATTTTTTTCTAATTCCTTTTTTTTTTTTTCCAGTTTTATTTTTTGGGGCTCCATTTTTAAAGGGACAGTTCACCCAGAAATGAAAATTCTGTCATAATTTACTCACCCTCCACTTGTTTCAAAACTTCATGATTTTTTTTCTTCTGATGAGCCCAAAAGAAGATATTTTGAAGAATGTTGGTCTCCAAACAGTTGACGGTAGCCACTGACTTCCATAACATCTAAAAAATACTAGGGAAGTCAATGACTACCATCAACTGTTTGATGACAGAATGTTGAATTATGGGTGAACTATCACTTTAATGGTTAAATTAAACTAATCTAAAACCATGTGTAATTAATTGAAATCATGAAACTTGTACAATTTTTTTTTAAAGTTTAACAAAAAAAAAATTTCATTTCAAATGTAATTTTTTACCAAATTCCGTGTTTCCAATTTTAATTTTTCTTGAAAATTTTAAATAAACTTTAGTAATCAAAATTATTATTAATTTTTATAATAATAGAGCTCTATAATTTTTTTTATTTGAGATTAGAGGTCGACCGATATGGGTTTTTCTCTGGCCGATGCCGATGCCGATATTTAGAAATCAGGGCAGCCGATGGCCGATATATGATGCCGATATGTTTGGCCGATTTTCTTTCTCCCCGCCCCCCCCCCCTTCATCTCAGGGATGTTCATTTTAACCGGTTAACCTTTAACCGACCATAAGAATTTTGACCGATTAATACAATCAGTTAAAGGGTTTAAAAAGACTTTTTTTCTGTAATTTATCAAAATATTTAAAAAGGTTTGCTGCATGGTTAAAATATGCTATGCGTATAAACAATTGCATTTTTTAGAGAGAGAGAGAGAGAGAGAGAGAGAGAGAGAGAGAGAGAGAGAGAGAAGTCGCGTATAAGTCGCATTTTATTATTTCATTCAGAAATAGGCCTAATGCCGACGCGAAATGTTTACAAACATTATAATAACCACTATAAACATAGCTAGACTATTTTAGTTCCCCTCACTCCACAACAAATTCTTTCAATTAACAGTATTTAGAAAAGAACAAAAATTAAAAATATAATCTAGCTAGCTATAAACGACAAGCCAAAACGAATTCATTTAGGCTAAAACGAAACTGAAACCAACATTGGGTCTCTCATTCAACACAAAATCAAATGTTTCCGTATTCGCGATGTATTTGAATGCCAAAATATTATTTATGTACTTCACAGAATTACTGAATTTCACAGGAAAGATTTTTTATAAATAAAGAACTGTATTTCTTTAGTCAATTATTAAAGTATTACATGTTACATGGGCTGATTTATTCATTTTTTAAGTATTTGTGATTTTAAGAACAAGTGGAAAATGTGCTGAATGTTTCATTTCATCCAAGTGAAATTAGCAAGCAGTTAGACTTAATTTACATTAGTTTTAAACGCGGAGCCAGGCGCGAGTTGACACAGGTTGCGCGCGTGCGTCAGGCCTCGTCCATATTGCCAGATGCGCTCGTGAGAGACTTGCGGAGCAGAACCGGGCGCGAGACCGTGAGTATAAAAGAGCATTACGAGACAGGCTGCGTGTGTACGGCTCGTCCGTGAGATGCGGGAGACGCGCAGCGTGGGGCAGAGCGGAGCGAGTATGAGAAGCATTCAGAGACATGGGCTGTGTGCGCGGTCTTCTGAATTAGAGAACATGCAGTATAAACTTATTTCAAATTAATCTGTTGGGGAGATAAAATGTGTAAGATAATGTTCATGTAGCCTACTAATAAAAAACATCTAAAAATGTATCTTTTATTCTCCAGTACAGAAAGTAGAACCGAGCTCTTGATACGCGTTGTGACGCAGCTCTTGCAAATGACCTTTTTTGTTCGTTTTCTGTCATTTCGAGGCTGACGTTACATACATTTTTCTTTAGTTTTAATTTGCCTAACTTTCGATCTGACCCTTTTTTAAACGGTGGGTGTTTAGGCAGTTGGCTAGAGCAGTGCTGATCGGGGAGAACGGAGGTGCGCTCACTCTATTGGTTAGTAAGACTGTCACTCAAGGCTGGCAGTCATGCATATCCTCTGGAACAGAGTAATATCGCGTCCACATCGCAGGCTTTGCGATTAGCAAATCGCAATGTCTCAAATCGCGATTGCGATTTGATTTCGATTAATCGCACAGCCCTACCAGGTAGTTCTCTCTTCAAAAAGTTAGCAGGCAGAGGGGGACATCACAGGGTTATCCGTTGTGCCAGTGGAATGGCAATCTGCTTGCCGCACGAGGCAGCGTCACGTGTTGCTTGCAGACGCGCCTGTATATTAATCAGCCTAATTTGCGGCACAATCGGCCGATGCCGATTAATTTAAAAATGCCAAAAATCGGCCGATTAATCGGCCGGCCTCTATTTGAGATCTGTGATATTTTTCTTAAATTTAAAATATACAGTCTGCTTGCCATACAAAGACATTGCATGATTTTGAAAGACAGTACAAAAGTTGTACAAAATACTTTGGAAATTTCTCATCCTTTTTGGAGCTTGACAGACGTAGTTATGATGAACATCACTGTTTGACAAAGAACTGTGTGACAGGATAAATGACGACAGTTTTCGACTGCTTTAACACAAGATAAATCCATGAGCAAACCTGAATCATGTAGAGTTGAGCGATGCGGTACTCCTCCACGCTCATGGGCATGGGGATGCGGTACTCTTTGATCAGCATGTTGGCCGTGGAGCGGGGCTGGGGCTGGAAACGCTCCGCTGGGTCAGGGGCAAATCCACCAGGACGGCCCTTAGCTCGAGTGCATCAGAGAGAAAAAGCCGAGCTCATTTCTCAGACCTGGGCAGAAAACACACAGACAGACAAATCAGAGCTGAAAATCATCTACAGACGTCCAGAGGAAAGCTCAAGAGATCAAGCGTCCCAGAGACACCCATCTCAGGGAAGTATACGGAGACTCAAAAAAATAAATAAATAAATAAATACAATAAATATTGTGTTTCTAAAATGAAAATATCTAAACATAATCATAAACTGCATACATTCAGCAAGACTTGAATAAAAAAAGAAACCTAATTCAAGATGTTTGCTCTTGTTGAGTAAATTTATCTTGCTTGAAGGATGCTGTGGTATTTTTACTATAACACTGATACAAAAATACTGATTAAGAAAATTACTCAAGACAGGTTTTTTTAAAAAAAAGTCATGCACAGCAAAAACAGCAGATCTGAGATTTTATTTTTAACTCAAGTGTTGCAAAATGCAGTTCTCCAGTGAAAATATCTAAACAATCAATCTTTATCATAAACTGCACAAATTTAGCAAGACTTGCCTAAATGCATAAAACAAAAAAAAACTTCAAGATATTTTGTTTGAAAACAACCCCTAATGTCACGTGCAAGTTTGCTTCTTGATTAAATTTATGTTGTTCTGAAGGATGTTGAGATATTTTACATGAAAAAAATACAAAAATAATTTTGATTTTGAAAATGACTAAAGATGTGTTTTTAAAAGGTGAACCACTTTGATCACTAAAGTTTCTTTAAAAAGCTGAAAAAAAACAGCAAAATATGTTACAGTGGCATCTCTCTCGCACAAACGCATCCATACATAGAAAAAAATTCAATAGATTTAAGAATGTCCCATATTTATACTAAATAAAAACAATAATTTAGAGATTTTGTTTTTTACTAAAGTGTTGCACTGATTCTCTGAAAACAAGTCTTATTATCATATGCAAGTTTGCTTCTTGAGTAAATGTATGTTTGAAAGAAGCTGAGATATAAATGCGTCTTTAAAAGTTTAAACTTTAAAAGTGTCTTAAAAAAGCAGCAGTCATGCTAAAAAACAAATGTGGCCCTGGACCACAAAACCAGTCTGAAGTGTCAGTTTTTCGAAACTGAGATTTCTACATCATCTGAAAGCTGAATAAATAAGCTTTCCATTGATGTATGGTTTGTTAGGATATGACAATATTTGGCTGAGATGCAACTATTTTAAAATCTGGAATCTGAGGGTGCAAAAAAATTAAAATATTGAGAAAATCACCTTTAAAGTTGTCCAAATGAAGTTCTTAGCAAAGCATATTACTAATCAAAAATGAAGTTTTGATATATTTACAGTAAGAAATTTATGAAATATTTTCATGGAACATGATCTTTACTTAATATCCTAATGATTTCTGGCATAAAAGAAAAATGGATAATTTTGACCCATACAATGTATTTTTGGCTATTGCTACAAATATACCCCAGCAAACATACCCCACCAGTTTTGTGATCCAGGGTCACAAATAGCTTGAGAAGCTGAAAGACCACACTTAAAAACATGGATACAACAGTTCAAAAGATTTTTTGCACAAACAGATATTTACATATATGTAGGGAAACACTGATAAAGCATCTTCAAACTAAACTGCTCATTATTAAACTGTATTTCTCCATTTACAAACTGGCATATTCTATATTACTTATTAGAAATAATTACTTCTAACTGCTTATTTGACGAACACTGGAAACGCATTTTTAAACTGAAGCGCATACAGTATTTAAAACCTGTGTACTTCTCTGTTTACAAAAGTAGCATATTCTATATTGCTTCATAATCACTCACAAAACCCAAAACCAACAGCTGTTCTGTATAATCACACAGGCATTATGTATTCAGACATAGTGGTCTCAAACACATGCAGCACAACCAACTCACAATTAATAAATACAGTGTTACTGTACGCCAGCAGTGCTGTAATGGAATCCAACTGTCCAGGAATGACATCTATGCAAACGACTTCCAGAAGAAAAAAAAAACTAAACAAAACACGAGGGGCCTCGATTTGACCTTCGGCTGCCGTGAGAAACGTAAATCCACCTGCTGATGACACAGAGGTCCGGCAGACACCGTAACTCTCCTGCGGTTCAACTGGGCGCGTCACATGACACAGGCCGCTTAGTGTAAGACGGATTATCCACAGTCAACTTACCCAACTCTTCCCTGAGAGGTAAAGGTGAGCGCGCATGCAGAAAGGTGAGCTGGTGTAAACATAAACATCACCGGACATCAACCAAACGACCATCTCAAGGTTCCCAAGAGGGGCCATGTTAGGTGCAACAGCTGTCGGCGCTAAAAACAGCATCCGTGACGAAAAAATATCTAGCTATTTGGTCTATAAATAGCTGGAATGGCTCGGTTACGTCATGCACACTCGCAGTAAAAAGGTTCGCGCTGTGATTGCGCCGTCTTGCCCCTGGTGAAAAGGAAGCATTCAACACAATTACAATAGATTGGCTGGACCCTCGACGAGTCTCTAAAAATAGTAATAATAATCAAAGGGTCACAGAAGGAAAGGTTAGAGACCAAATGACTGTTTATCACCACTGTTCATTCCAAGATACTCCAAAGCTTAGGTATTAATATAGGAAATTATAGGCAATAGTTCACCCAACACTGAAAACTATCATTGTTTCCTCACCCTCATGTTGTTGCGAACCTGTATTTATTTTTTTATTACTAAATTAATCACAAAATTATAAAAAAATGTTAAATGCTATATGTACACTACTGTTAAAATGTTTGGGGTGAGTAAGGTTTTTTTTTTTTAAAGAAATTATATTTTAACGCAGTACAGTTACAAACATTTATGATGTTTCAAAATATTTCTATTTCAAATATGTTTTCTATTTCTGATTCAAAAATGCTGTGTTTCTGAACTTTCTATTCTAAGAATACTGAAAAAAAGAAAAAACAACATATATCACGGTTTCCACAAAAACATGAAGCAGCACAGCCGTTTTCAACATTGATATTAATAATCAGAAATGTTTCTTGAGCAGCAAATCATCATATTAGAATGATTTCTGAAGGATCATGTGACACTGAAGACTGGAGTAATGATGCTGAAAAATTAGCTTTGCATCACAAGAATAAATTACATTTTAAAATATAATCAAATAGAAAACAGTTATTTAATATTGCAATAATATTTCAGAATATTTCTATTTTTACTGTATCTTTGATCAAATAAATGAAGCCTTGGTGAGACTTTTGAATGTTAGCGTCTATTTAGAAATCCCAACATTATAATATACAGTATGAAATACACTATATGTAATCTGATAAAGATTACATTTAACAGTTTCAATAAATGATTAGCCTGAAGAAAGATTAACTTTAGATGCTAAACGTAGGAAAAAAAAAAGAAAAAAAAAAAAAAAAGTCATGCACGTTTGAAATGAAACTATGAAACTAAATACAACAGTTAGCCTAAGTGCTTTAGGGAGGATTTTCAACGTTAAAACAAAAGGCTAAAATTACTGCATTTATTCTCTGTTCACTTATAAATATCAGAAAAGGGTTTCGTCATTCTTCCACAGGAAAAGCGATAAAAGATCACAACTGGACGGGATTATTGAGAGCAGTAATGGTCAGCGCTGGTGAGTCACAGCTGCCAGCGCTGAAGCATTTTGGTCTTGAACTAGGTCAGGGACCCGGAGCATCGCAGCTACTCCGGGCTAGTGGCTAGACCTGAAATATCAGACAAATGCATTGAGACACCATCGTGAAGGCCCGAGACGTCCTGCTGCATGCCAGAGACAGATGCCACACTACAATACCGACACAGCTGCTCCTTGAACAGACATCTAGCTATTCTTCAAAGGACATTACGGATGACATTTTCACTCCCACTGAAACCAGTCCGTCCTGATGCCACAACGCTGCCGTCACCTACCGTGCCGTCTTACAACAAAACACAAGCGCTACGGGATTCGTTTGTGTCAGACGTGTCGCGAAACACTGACATATGTACCTACTGAGAGGGATTTCAGCGCATTATCTTTCTGTTTCTCACCAGCTGGTTATGTCGTACTACATTGGAGCATGTGTTGCCATCGATCTGTAACGAGAAAGTAAACACAATTCGCTATAACCGCATCAGATGCAATTTTCCATAATTATGTTGGGAAGGTTTCTAAAAATTCCTCCCGTTGGCAAGTTGGCTAGGAGAGGACAGTTCCCTACTGAGACTGCTTTCCCAGGACCTGTATGTCCAAACAAACGGACACCACAATCCAAAGTCTTTTTTTAAGCACATCTCGGAAGCAGAATGCAAAATACAGTGACTGAAAAGAGTGCAATAACATTTAATGGCATATTAATTAGCACATTGCATTAGAGAGAAATGGAAAAAGTAATTGCTTGTTTGTGTCAAGTGTCCACATGGTAATGTGGCATATCATCATTTCAATGCATCACATTTCAACAGGCATTTGACACCTAGAGAACCTGTTTTGTACGTAAATACAAAAATACGAGGAAATGCTGGCTGAGCTGACAGTATCTGTAACGTACAGCCCTACAAAACATCACCATTAACCATTTCCTTTAAGATTAACCATTAAGATTTTTCCCCACCTCAACCTCCATCTTAATACGTCAAGGCGTGTATCAGTTAAACTGCGAGGTGAGGTGAAGCTATTTGGGTTTTGAAACGCCCAAATCACAGCCGAGACTCGCACAGATGGATTTGCATGTGAAAATACTGTGGGATTGATGAGCATTCCATTAGAGACTCGGATCAAAACCAGGAAAGCACAGCATGCAGCATCCGTCCCCTCAAAAAACACCTGTTTACCAGTCGAGTCGAGAAGCAGGCGCTGAGATTCCAGACGTTTGTCCGAACGTAGACATTTTACCTGTTAGATGGTGCTTATCATGCTGTCTATCCGACTGATCCGATCAATGGACAGAAAGCAGCTGGTCCACGTCTCATTCCCAAACAGAAGCATTCTAGCATCCTGCCACCATTGTTGTGCTGCTTTATCTTCTGGTATGAATGAAGATGTCATCAAACGCTGCCAGTAAAATCATCGGGAAAACATGAAGGGGGAAAAAAAAAAACCTTCTCTCTCTTTTTTTTTTTTATCTCTTTCTCACTTGCAACCTTTTTCCTCTGCCGTTTCGCCTGTATCCACCTCTTGTGGGGCTATAAAGCTCTGTTGCCATGGAAATGCAAAAGGCTGTTACGGGATTGGCTGGGGTGGGTGTGATGAAGCAGCTCAGGGACGGCCCTCAAACGGCTGCTCTCGTGAACGGCCCCGCCTCCTCCTGCTTGCATTCGCTCTTCCAGACTGACTGATAGCTATTAGATTCAGTCAGGGAGAGGAGAGGAACATCTGCAGCTTCATATGAGCGCAGGTCTGTCAATAAGCATTACGCAGCATCAATGGAATAAAAGAAAATTAATGAGGAAAAAAATGAACAGGGAGGAGTCACTGAAAATGCCATAATGAAATCAATCTCATAAATAGACTCAAGCCGGCCGACTTCTTTAGCAATTCCTGCACTGATTTTGGAGGGAAATGTACAGAGTTTTATGGAACAAATTTAAACACGGAGAGGTAAAACATTTAAAACACCTATTGCATTCATTAGCCGATTTTGGAGGGAAAACTAAATAAAAAATGCTGATGTAAATATTAAAAACATCATCGCATTCCTGCACTGATTTTGGAGGGAAATCTATGGAATTCTGTGGAATAAATTTAAACATGCTAAGGCAAAACATTTAAATTATCTATCACAATTCTGGAGGGAAATCTGTGTAATAAATTTAAACATGGTAAGGTAAAATAATTAAAAACCATCTATTGCATTTCCTGCGCTAATTTTGGAGGGAAATGTGCAGAATTCTGTGGAACTAAATTGAACATGCTGAGGTAAAACTTTTAAGTTATCTATCACATTTCCTGCACTGACTTTGGAGGGAAGTCTATAAAATTCTATGGAATAAATTTACATTTACATTAGACTTACATTTAGTCATTTAGCAGACGCTTTTATCCAAAGCAAATGAGGACAACAGAAACAATCAAAATCAACAAAAGAGCAATGATATGCAAGAGCTATAACAAGTCTCAGTTAGCTTAACACAGTACATGTAGCAAGGTTTTTTTATTATATATTAAATAAAAACAGATAGAATAGAAAAAGAATAGAGCAAGCTAGTGTTAGGGGCCTTTTTTGCTTTTGTTAATTGTATAATAAATAAAAAGAAAAGAAACAGATAGAATACAAAAAGAATAGAGAAGCTAGTGTTAGTTTTTTTTTTAACAAGCAGTTAGCAAATGAATAGAGTGCAAGTCTACAAGGGGCAAGTTTTTTTTTTTTTGTTAAGAATAGAATTAGAATAGAGAGTGCTAGAGTTAGAGGGTCAAATAAAGATGGAAGAGATGTGTTTTAGCCGATTCTTGAAGATGGATAAGGATTCAGCTGCTCGGATTGAGTTGAATTTAAACATGGTACAGTAAATATTTAAAACATGCTTTGCATTCCTGTACTGATTTTGGAGGGAAACCTGTGGAATAAATTTAAAAATGCTGAGGTAAAATATTTAAAACACCCATTGTACTCCTGTGCTGATTTTATATGGAAATGAATGGAATTCTGTCAAATAAATCAAATTATGTTGAGGTAAATATATTTAACACAATCACATTTCCTGCTCTGATTTTGGAGGGAAATCTGAGAAATTATATGGAATATACTCTAAATTTGTAACTGAAAGCACAATTAAATTAGGCAAAATATTTAATAAACACTGTTGACAAATTACAGCGGTTCCAATTTTGTGGATTTCTGCAGGCACTGATTCTGACCAACTAGTAACCTATGTACTTCAATACTTAAAATCAATTATTATTTACACTTGCAATGCAACACAAACTATGGCATTGTGCCAATTTGTATACTATTCATCCTAAATAGTATGCATATACTCATGCATGCTTTTTGGACTAACATTACCCACAACTAATAATTATTGACCAATCAAAATGGATTTTTAATGGCAAACATCAATATCTAGATAGATAGTATAACTTTAGTGAAATTTATGGTAATATCATGTAAAATTATTTTACATCTAAATGTGCCATAATGAAATATTCCAGGCTATATTGTATCTGCATTATATCACCATCCTGCACTCTAAATATCAGCATCAGCCAATGAAAACCCATATCAGTCGACTACTACCCACAATCCCTTGCACTACAGAAGTGTGCCGGTTAACTTTCGACATGTCCAGAACAGAAAAATGATGAGGAATGTGAGATAAAGCTGCACAGCTGTACTATCTTACCAGTAAAGAACATTCTTCTATTGCACAGTAAAAGAACATGAATTTTGACGCAGCCCAAGATAAACACATGAAAAAAGTTCTCATCATATTTTTTTTCATGTTTTACCACTAGGTCTTTAATTGCAAAAGATATCTGGACATCTGCCATCTGTCTGGTTTGCCTCGAGAACATTGTGTTCTAGTGTTTAATCAAACTATAGACATTAATGGCCACTTTGATTTACTTTCAAAAAGAGCTTCAACTTGCAAATATACAGTCTCTCAGCTCGTTCTGTTATTAATCTTTCACATGATTATTTGCATGTACTAAAATTTCCCTTCAGACATCAGAGAGAACATGTTCTGGCTTAAAGCGACGGTGTTTTGCGCTGGAAAAACTTACATAATCATATGTGGTTCTGCAATTCACTTCAACGAAAACCATCAGTGATGAATATTAGCTCACTGAAGCCACACCACGGTTCCCAGAAAAACATCGACCTCTTAGATTAATTCACTTAAACAGTGCTAATGCGAGGTCGGCCTGTAGATTAGATATGTGTGACATTTCATATGGCGCTGCCTTAAGATCTGCAGGGAGGCTAAGAGCTCTTTATTGATTCCTTTAAGGTTGGCGACCAGCACAATTGGGAATCTCGAAGCGGTGTACAATTACGACAACGCATCAGGTTAGTTATTCAGCACAGCAGTTTCAGACGTCCGATTTCATACTGAATGCCTACAGGAGAGAAATTGAAAACTATGATGACAAGATGATGATGATGATGATGTAGCTCATTTCATCTGGCATTAAACTATTAAACACTGTTTATGTGAATAATTATTTGGAAACTCTTGAGGTAGTGGTTGCATGATAGTTTTTAATTGGTTAATATTTTACTTTAAAATGATAATATAAAATATCTTATTTAATATTTGCACTATGGTTCGGAAGTCTGATGATATGCTATTCTTTTGAACTTTCTATTCTTCAAAGAAAGAATGCATCAGAGTCTCCACAAAAATAAAAGCAGCACAACTGTTTTGAAAAGATAAGAAATGATAAGAAATTAGCATATGTGACCCTGGACCACAAAACCAGTCATAAGGGTCAATTTTTCGATATTGGGATTTATACATCATCTGAAAGCTGAATAAATAAGCTTTCCATTGATGTATGGTTTGTTAGGTTTGTTATCAGACAATATTTGGCCGAGATACAACTACTTGAAAATCTGGAATCTGAGGGTGCAAGAAAAAAAAAAAAAAAAAAAAAATTCACAATACTGAGAAAATTGCCTTTAAAGTTGTCCAAATGAAGTTCTTAGCAATGCATATTACTAATCAAAAATTTACAAAATATCTTCAGGGAACATGATCTTTCCTTAATATCCTAATGATTTTTGGCATAAAAGAAAAATAGATCATTTTGACCCATACAATGTATTTTTGGCTATTGCTACAAATATACCCCAGCGACATAAGACTGCTTTTGTGCTCCAGGGTCACATATTAGAATGATTTCTGAAGGATCATGTAACACTGAAGACTAGAGTAATGATGCTGAAAATTCAGTACATTTTAAAATATATTCAAATACAAAACAGTTATTTTAAATTGTTAAAATATTTGATGTTTTTACTGTATTTTTGATTAAATAAATGCAGCCTTGGTAAGTACCAAACACTTCTTTAAAAACAACTTACCGACGCCAAACTTCTGAAGCTTTTAAAGAAACAAGTGTGTACTATGACAATTAGTATTGTGCATCTACAAATTTCACTCTCATGGCTATCGTGAGAACCACACTCAAAGCCTTAGAAGATGTGGTGTGCATATCTCAGTATGTGTTATTCAAAAACAGGAAATACAATGGGGACCTTGGGTATGTTTGACATTTCACATCCTTCTAGCCGACCTGACGACAGAACCTGTTGTGTTCAGCACCAAACGCCACTCATCCGTTATCCCGCCATCAGCAGGTTTCTGTTAACAGACCAGTCTAATCTCGCAACGGCAATTTGTTAAATTTAATTGATCTGAAGTCCTCTGGCGTCTCAAGGCAGCCGACATAACACAGATGCAGGAGTCTGACACTCGCTGGCTCTGAACGCACACGACCCACGTCACTGGTTCAGCGTAACTGCTGAACACTACAGAATAAAACAGGATTTTTAATGCAAAGCTAAATCTCTGAGCACACAACAGTGACAAAGGACTTCCTTCTGTTTCCTTTGCTTTGGGTACGTTGTATAACAGAACAAAGAACAGGGGAGTACTTTGAATATTACAACTGTTGGCTATTGTGATAAAGAGATTAAACAGGGTTATTTGCTATGGGCATTGCTGCCATGAGAATACCAACACCATTATCCCATTTCTGAGGGTGTCAAAGGCTAAAGCTAATTCTTTAAAGTGAAATAATTAGCCGAGGAAGATTGTAACAAACCTTTAACCTGAAGCAACTTCATCATGCACTGAGAATATTTGCGTGCAGGTCTTACTTTGAAACAGTTTTCACTCTGAAAATCATGGGTAGAATTTGCTCCACAAATAATTACAAAGAAATGGCAAGTAATGCATTGAATTAAATATGAGATTAAAAGAAAAACAGACTGAAAAAATATGAGCAGAAAGCCTCAAAAGTATTTTCTTATAAAAAAAACCTCCACAAACTACAGATGACAAGACACCTAAAGACAAAAATATCACAGAAACTGGAGGGAAAACACTCAGAACACCCTAGGAACCACATAGCAACATGATAAAAAACAGTCAGAATACTTTAGCAACCACAAAGTAACACCCTGACAACCAGCCACAAAATCTAGCTTATATTTAGAACAAAAAAATCCAAATAGAAAAAATTTTAAAAAATTTTTTATTTAATTTAATTTAATGGTTACTTAAATGAGAAATAATGATAGCTAAATTTCATTGTTTTAATATTACAATCAAAATTATAATATTAAACATTTTCTGTAATATTTACACTACTGTTCTAAGAAATTAGTACTTTTATTCATCAAGGATGCATTAAATTGATCAAAAGTGACAGTAAAAATTTCTACATTATTACAAAAAAAAACTATTTAAAATAAACACTGTTCTGTTGAACTTTCTATTCATCAAAACATGTAAAAATCTAGTTCATACAAAAAAATGTCAAAAAATAAATAAATAAATCCAAAATAAAAATTACATTTTTTTTCTTAATGGTTACTTAAATGAGTAAAAATGATTGCCACATGCCATTGTTTGAATTGATTAATATTTTACTTTAAAATGATTTTTTTCATAACGTTTTTTGGAAAGTCTGCCTATGTGAATTAAAATACTTTGACACGAAAAGTCACCTGTACTTTGGCATTGCATTGTGCAACTTGGAATCAAGAAGCATAACTAAGCATCTATTTCATAAAATATGCACAAAATGCATTTATTATGACTTTGTGAAGTCTGCCTGTGTAAAATACAATACTTTGACATCAAAAGATAATGTGCATCACTGTCAAAACTGAATAACAGATAATCCATTCCAAAGTGCTTCCCTCTCACTAATCGCACACACGGCGAGGTGCTTTGCTTCCTACGACGCTTTTTCGAAAACGCCATAAAATTCTTATCAGAACATCCGAAGTCTCCTCTGCTTCAGATAAATTAGAGGCAAATAAGTCGGAGACGACGCGCCGCTACACAAGACACATGAATAAATGGAGGAAGAGGGAAGCGCAAACAAACCCTTGACGTGAGGGGCGGATGATGAGAAAAGGCAGTTTATTTATAGAGCGGGCCAGCTGATAGTGGCTCGCCTCCGTGCTCACTCCTTTCTTTAAATTATTGTAATAAATCACTCACCTCACGGGGATTTGAGCTCAGATAATCGTCAGCCACTCATCTCATGCCGAGCCTCTACTCCGAGCTATTAAAAAGCCTTTTTAGGGACCGGTTGTGGGAAAAATGGAAACTATTGAGAAAAGAGCTTCCGTCGGAGTCTGAGATGCTACGTCGCCGGTGTTGGCGGAGCACATTAAGGGGGCTCGGGGTATAATGCATGAGTTTCATAAGGCGGATACCTGATACGACTGCTAATATGCTGTTGGGTAATGGGGAGGAACAAATAACGTGGCTAGGAGGGAAAATGCAAAAGCACCGTGACATACAAATGTGACCAAATGCACGTGAGCCAAAGAAAATCTCCCAATCTCAAGTCAAATCATTAGCAAGATTCATATATGCAAATATGACACATGTAAGCTGAGAACATGTCATTTTAAACCCTGTTTCCTCGGATGCTTTAATACAACGCAAAAAAATTATCAATGGCAACCTCTCTTCAACCTTCTGCGTTGCTTTGCGTTGCAAATACCTGCTGAATAACACATGCAAATCTAAAAAAAAAAAAAACCTCACAATAAAATGCAAATTGCTTCACAAGTGAGCAACACAGCTCAACGGGATGATGAAAGGGCCGATGGCGCAAGCGTGTCGCTGTGTGCAGTGGCGGGAAAATTCCACTGGCCCTCGTACTTTATCAGATACAAACTTGGAGAGGAACTTTGCTGAACCGCAGAAGCCAAAAAGCCTCACCACAGACACAAATGCAGCTAATGAAAGCCAAAGACGCCAGCAAGCTCTTTCCTGATAATGATGAAAACGGTAAATGGAAATGCTGCAGTTTTGATGCAACATGCCAGTTTTTGACGTTAAGCTCATCATATAAATATTCAAAAGACATGGTGAGTATGAAAAATCAGTTTGTAGAACAGAACGACTTGGGCCTGCATCGATTTTTATGTGAAATTAGCATAACTTGAGGCTTGAGAAATCGATCACACTGTTGAATACTGCATCAGGTGTTTGATATTGAGTATCATTTTACAGACACAAACGATGCTGGAAATACTGACTGTGCAGCTGGATCAGAATTTGTTGTGTAAGAGAGAAACAAACATGGCATCTACTAAAAAGAGTAGATTTTTCAGCTTTTTGACAGTATGCATCTGAATATTTATAAATTATGAATTATAAATGTAAATCATTAAATCTGAATCATTATAACTGAGAGATTGACATGATTGATGAAGCAAATTTTGCCAATTCTAACTCATTTTTGATACTAAACCATTTAAAAACAGAGATGCTACTGAAACATGCACGGAAAATGTCACAGGGACTTTTGTGACCAGTTTTGAGATATGACATTTAATCAGAGTTTTGAATCAATAAATTGAAATGAATGGTTTGCACTTACTCACGGAAAACTACGTTTAAACGAGTCATGAACTGAGAAATCTAAATTCCCTTGATCTTTTGACATATACAAGGTCACTGTACTATAAAAACATTCTGTAAGTTTCAGAACTCAAAGCTTATTCATTAGTCTAAAAACAGCTTAAATTGAAGTCAGTCTGCCAAAACGACAGCTAGTGCCTCCGCAGACAAGATCAACACCGGCTTCTACATCGCTGCTTGTTTAGCCCCGCCCACCGATTCATGCATGTAGTGCAAATAACAAGAGAGCCAAACGCAGGACTATGCAGAAATCAAACAATAAAGATGCTCCAAAGACAACAAGATGCTGTGCAGTGCCAAGTTGTGGAAAAACAGTAGGCTATTTGCATTGCCTTCCTTCTGATTCCAAAATTAGGAAAGAGTGGATGACGTTTATTTTTAATGAAGTGCCAGGCTGAAGTCAGTAAGAAATTGGTCCTTTGTTCACATTTTACTGCGGATTAGTTTACAAACAAGGCACAATTCGATGCAGGATTTTCAAAAAGACTGAAGCTAAAAGACGATGCTGTGCCGACTACACTGGATCTGACAGTAATCGCGCCACACAAGTGTGAGTAACTGTTTTTATTACGTGGTCACTATTGCTTTGTCTGTTATTACAAATCGTTTGACGTGTATTGAGTATTTATGTACTTTTAACCTAAATCAGTGTAGTGTCCAGGAATCGACGCTGTCAAACATACACAACTGTTAGCAGTGGGTGTTTACTTCAGAGACTACGATACGCCACGCCTATACAACCAGAGCGTTCTGATGAGGGGGGTTAAAAATGGAACAGAAAATAGCCTGTTCTAAAAAAAAAAAAAATATATGATGTTTTTGGATGTAAAAATCTTGATAAGATTATATGTGGACCTCAGAGAACAGTACAAAATAATAAAAAAGGCAGTTTGTTACCCCTTTAAATCAGGAGTGTTATAAAAACACGGATGAGTAACATTAAAAGGACAGATCACAATTTAATGGCACTGTCTTTAGAAAACTTAATGGGTAACACTTAACAATAAGGTACCATTAGCAAACATTAGTTAATGCATTAACCAATATCATCTAACAATGAGCAATCCATTTGTTACAGTATTTATTAATCTGCTATTAAAATAAAAACTGTTCATGTTAGCTCATTAAATAATATCAACAGATACAATTTGATCTCAATAACATATTACTAAATGTTGAAATTAACATTAAAATGTTAACAAATAAAACTTTATTGCAAATGGTTGCCAATCATTACAAATAAATCACTAATATATTTAATACATATCGTCTATCTCAGCATCTACAATAACATCTTTTCACCAGTTACTTCTCTAAGTTCAGAGGCGATGCCATCAATCAAACTCACAGTGGGCGTGGCCTCAGAGCACCACACATGGCCCAATACCATTAGCGTCTGGATGGGCTCCAAGCGCAAAAAGTGAAAAATATACAGTTGCTTCTTGCAGCATTAACGACACGCTGCTCGGAGCCTGCACTGACACCCCCCCCCCCCCCAACCCCAACCCCAACCCTGGACTCATTTGTTACCAAGATTAGGCATCTATTAAGACCAACTGGCCATTTCCTGATTGCATTCATTAATAATGCTGCTCTGCTTTGTGGAGAACGGCTATTGCCCACACACAAACCAAAACCTGACGAACTGATGTCACAAAAGAGGTTGAAGCAGGTAGGTCCATACTAATAGAGTGGTCCTTTCAGTGTATTGCCTTTCCGAGTCTATTACTGTAAGTGGGGCGGACAAACACTATTAAAATTTCAAAAGACAGTGACGTTTGGCTATGCCATCACAAGCGGCATGAGCGCAATAACGCTTGGGGATAGTCCTATGCAACTTTTCCATTTGTGAAATTGGGACGAGGTCAGCGGATGGGATAATTTCAACACACAGAGGCTTCTGATGGTGTCACCCAATGTGTTTGAGGGGATATTTCACCCTCGAATGAAATTCAGTCATACTCGCTCTCATGTCAATCCAAACCCGTTTGAGTAGCTTCATGAAGCGCTTTTATATACAACAACAGTTGGTGACCATGTCTCCCAAGTTCCAAAACAATAATAAATTACAAAAGTGACAAAAAAAGAACTATTAAAGTAATTCATGACATGTACACCATATTCAAACACATATGATAGCTTTGTATAAGAAACAGCCCAAAATGAAGTCATTATTTGCCCCATATTTGAATGGATCAATATTAGGTTTGACAGCTGTACATTTTAAGTCAATAATGACAAACAGTTCAGATCTGTTCATCATACAAAACGTGACTTCAGAAGACTTGAAAGATGACGCACAAGAAACACAGTACTCTCTTTAGGAGCTTGACAGAGATAGTCACTATTGACTGCTATCAGTTAGGGTAATAAAAAAAGAGCTACATGACTGAACGTCCTTCAAAATTCTCCTTTTGTGTTTCACAGGAAAGTTTGAAAAATATGGAATATGGTTTCTGTCACTGAACAAAATTTTTTTAAATGTAATTGCGACTTTATGTCTCACAATTCTCACTTTTTTCTCAGATTTGCAAGATGTAAACCTGTAATTGTGAGTTATAAAGATAAAATTGCAAGTTATAAACTTGCAGCTCATAGTTATAAAGTCAGAATTGCAAGAAATAAATTCAGAATTGCGAGAAATGACTCCGATATAAATTCTGACTTTTTTCTGACTTTATTTCTTGCACTTGCAAATTTATGTTTTGCAATTCTGACTTTTTTCTTTGCAATTCTTCTTTTCTCAGAATTGTGAGCTTTTAACTCAATTCCGAGTTATAAAGTACAATACTGAGGAACAAAAGTTTATCTCTCACAATTCTGAGAGAAAAGTCAATTTTGTGAGATAAAAAGTTGCAATTACCTTTTTATTTTATTATTCAGTGGCGGAAACAAGCTTCCATAGAAAAGACATGAGACATAGTTTTAATTTTTCAGGAAACCATTCTATTAGGATCTCATGATCATTCTGTCAGGTTACGGTTCCTCTTCCAAACCATCTAAAACAGCTCTAGAACGCAGATGCTGTTCCCCTCGTCGGCTGCAGAAATCAACTCTTCCAGATCAGATGAGCTGACTAATGAGCAGAACAGGGAATAGAGATGTCGATGGAGATGGTATGGTTATTTGTAACTTTCTGTAAGTTATATAAAAACACCCAAGCATATGCCCACACAGCTCTTCTGCCAACACCAACACACTTCCTGCTACAGTACGCTTATTAACGAGCACAATGGGTATATTTGGAAGCGGAGATACCAGTGGTGCCCAGTGGAAACGTTCGCCAAGAAAATCCAGCAAGAAATAGAATGGGACGCATCAGTGCCGGAATGACTGATGGGCTGATTCTCTCCAACGAATACTCAAGGAGATCCGGAACAAGCTATACTAAACATGATACAAAGCGCTCGCACACAAACCTACACACTTCATTTATTAATGGTCTCACCTGAGAGATATACAGTGTCTGGACATGAGAGGGTCGAGCGTCTCCGTTACACTCTCGGCCCGCTCAAGAGAAAAGCGCTACTGTTACACAGGTTAACAGATTCCACTGTACGCCAAAGACTGTCAATCATATCACGCATGGAAACACGAATGCAACTCGAACGATGTAAGATTTTGGTTTTGCATTCATTCGTTTTAAAGAAAGGAAGATATGCATGATGGTATGTACCATGCAAAGTCAACCTGCGATTCTGATACAGTTCATAATATGGCGCAAAAGGAAAAACTGTTTACACAAACTTGTCTCGCAGACATGCATTTAGCTGATTGAAATAGGAGCAATTTATGTTGTGTTGGTACGGTTTAAGAGGAGGTTTATGGTTGTTAAGCAAAGCTGCAACTTAATAAAAAAAAAACTAGCATAAATTGAAAAAGAAAAAATTAACATAAAAATCAACTTATGTACAATAGAGAGACGATGTCAAAACCTGGAAAACTACTTCAACATGGGTTCCCTTGAGATTTTCCTATGGGTTTTTATAATGGGGGTTTTCAATTTATGAGTAAAATAAGGTCTGTGGTAAATATAAATGGACAATACATGGACATTTTGCAATGCATATTGACAACACCCCTACTGAAAATGCTAATTTTAAAAAGCGCATGTTTGTAATAAGTAACTGCATAAGAATGTTTGGTGTGTGAGCAGTCTACATCGTACAATAAAACATCCAAGTGTCCAAAGTTAGGTTTTCCATAGACCTTATTTTACTAGAAAAACCCCATTATAAAAACCCACAGTAAAATCTCGTGGGAACCCATGGCAAATTAATCTCCTGGGTTTTGACGTCAAGGCTGCTGCTCTCTATTACATTTATTCATATATCAGCCACATTACAATGGCTTCAAACATTGCTAATTTAAATTTTTTTTTAGAAGTCTTTTGTTTTTAACTTTCACTTTAAAAAAAAAAAAAAAAAAAAAAAAAAAAAAAGGTACAAAATCTGCTCTCTTTGTACCATATTTATCCCTAAATAGTACATACTGGTACCTTAAAGGTACATATCGGTCTCTAAAATGTACATATTAGTACCTACCCCAGTGGCAGCTTTTGTACCTTTTTTTTTCAGAGAGTGGAAGTGTTATATAAAATGCACAGCTGTTTTTGCTATGATTTTAATCATCTTTTCAAGTATTAAAGTATATTTAATTCAGCGGATTAACAAAAACAGCAATTTCTATACGTTTATGTAATATATAAAACATGTTGTGGTTGAATTTCCATCAAAGATATCTGAATTGTAATATATACCATTCTTGTGATGTAAAATTATCACATTTTTCCCAAGAAAAAGCCACTGTAAAGAAAGCTCAGCACTGGCTCTTTCGTAGTAACAACACAATGGATGACAAACTTCCTGGCCTAAATGAACATACGTATGTTTTGTAGCAGCCTCGTGGCCCCTAGCATGCTTGCTTGCCTTGTTTGGAGGGAATACATTTCAGTGTTTACTATGTGGCTATAAATAACAAGGTGCAACTGCGTAGTGTCGCCCCACCGCTTCGCTTCCCTCTCTCCGCTGTGCCACCGGCCCGCTGCTGATGGTGTCGGGGTCACATCGGCATGCTGTCACGAGCCTGGCAGCGGCCTGCCTCACCTCCGTCCACCGTACATCCCTGCCGGAGCTGCAGCCATTAGCAGGCGTACTCCGGCCGGGCCGGGAGGGGGGAGTGGAAGGCAATCAATACTGTGACTCATTCTTTCTACGATGGCTGCTTCATAACAGGATTCATTAAGAACAAACCTAATCATTTTGGCAGGATAATTAGATACAGGGAAGCATTTTTTCCTCTCCCTCGATGCGCTTGAAAAGAACATGGCAAACTATGAGGGCTCGCTAACTAAAAATGTAGGTTGCTGGCGAAAGGGAGTGTCCTTCGAGCGCACGGCAAAACGAGGCTCCAAAGTGGA
Source organism: Tor tambroides (assembly GCA_021397915.2). Classification (NCBI taxonomy): domain Eukaryota; kingdom Metazoa; phylum Chordata; class Actinopteri; order Cypriniformes; family Cyprinidae; genus Tor; species Tor tambroides. The sequence continues at coordinate 72,182 of JAFVLL020022204.1, forward strand.
ATAGCAGCTAAAATTAACAATTCCATGACAAGATAATTGTGACCCTGCGATTAAGACGTGAAGAACGTCCCAATTATCTTGAGAAGACTGAAATTATTACTGGATGATGCAGGACTGTGTTCGATGTGTTTATTAATCAAAGACAGCTGAAATGAATGCTAGATATCGAGGATGTAATCACATATTTAAGACTAAGGGGACAATGTAGAAATTTAATGATCAGCCATTGGTCAACACTAATCTCAATATTGGGGAGAACCAGTATTAGATAGATAGATAGATAGATAGATAAAATAAGCCAAACTACATATACAAAACAATGTTTTACAGCAAACTCTTTTCATCTTTGGGTAACGTAACTTTCAAGGCTTTCTAATCCTTAACCAAGTTAGTTATCTCTGACAGTTAATTAACTTTAGATATCAAATAGACCAAAACAGCCAAACAGGGTAAAATGACAAAAACTGTCAATTATTATATGGACATGCACACAAAAACACATGACAGAGAGTCACGTCTGTGACTCTATGTAAAAAAACTATTGCAAAATGTTAAAATATTTTAAAAATTATTTGGCTGAAAATTGTTCAGTGATCCTACATTCAGAAAAATCAAAAAATCATATTACATAAGTTATATTCATAAGTATCAATTTCTATCTAATAAGATACTTTAGAGTGTGTAGCATAATTTGAAAAACATATAATCAAAAAAAGCTATATATTTACAACTTTTTTTGCTTCAAACATAGCTAATTTTGTAAAATATAACTGTTTTTTTTTTCTTTTTAAGGTATGCATTGTTTAAAAACAAAAAGCTGTTTTTCTATTATTTTAAAAATCCATACATCAGTGTTTTTCCAGACCGTGGGAACAGTGTTCATCACAAACCTAAAATTTTGACATCAAAAAAAGTTATATTACATATTCACAGCACAGTATGACTTGAATTAGGTATTCATCAGTCTACTTACAGCAGATAATGTCACTTGTAGAGCTAACTAATCTTCTTCAACCAGGTAGGTTATCTCTGACAGCTAATTAACTTTGATAGGTCACAAATTCAAAACCCAAAAATCAAACCACATGACCAGCTTTCCTGAGGAAAACACATATGCAAAATCTATTTTCATACCCATCTATAAATTACACAGAAATATAAATGACAAATAAGAGTTCTTGCTAAATACCCATGAGAATATAAATACATTCGATGCTAATTCATGAAAGTGAATAATTAATACAGCATACATTATTACAGGTACAGGTTTGACTACAATATCAAACGGTGATAAGTGATTTGACTGCCCAGTGATAACCCTCATTAACAATTCATGCTACCGTGAAGATTGGCCAATTTATGAATCCCATCTAATCTAGACAAGCGTAAAAGCCTTAAGATAAGACTAAAATTACAGCATCTAAATAATACAATAATCTCCTCCACAATTAAATAACACCTTTAATACGCACATACATTAATCTCATTACAACTCCCAAATGGTTCGTTTAAGTGGGGCAATCCTTTAAAAAAAAAAAAATCAGGGTTTAAGGCGTTTAATTATTTATTTTGGTCACGAATGACAGCTAGAGAAGGCCGTGACTAGCTAACTCACAAGCGACCGTTAAAATTAAAAATGAGACCGCTGAGAATAACATTTCAAACGCGAGCAGATATTTCGCGGGCTTTGTTTTTTCTTACCTTCGGCGCGGAGTTTTTAGCTCAAAGCGGCTCTGTGGCCATCGATATCCGGCGGCTTTAGCTCACACACATCCCCGCCGCAGGTCGAGGTGTCTGCCGGTCGCTGCAACGCTATTTCCCCGCGCTGTCTGTAAGCGAGCCGCTGGCTACCGGTTCAGCCGACTAAATAAAACAGCAAAGCAGGCCGACAGTGTCCTCCATGCAGTCAAAAAATAAAGTCCTGTGCTTTTAAAAAAGCGCGTACGGCTGACAGTCCACAACACGCACACGTCAAAGAGGAAGTGACAGGACTGGTTAAACCACAGCAGAGCTCGAGCTTGACTGTCACTGCCTTTGCATTGTTTTCAGCGTGAACAGCAGCGGCACTGGGGCTTCCTGCATCATTATATCCGCTGCAGCTCATATAGTTGATCCCTTAAAAAACAGCGTGCAGAAAAACTGTACAGGTATGCTGATCCGTACATTCGCGCGGCGTCCCGTGGGTACTGCGGGTCTATTTAAAGCGTATGCTCTTTCTCAAAACCTTGACCTAGCTTTTCAGTGCGTGTACGTCCTTTCCTTCTTTCTATCTTTACCGAAAGTGAGAGTAGCATCATTTCTGGTCCGATATCATTGGATGGTAAATTCGCCTCTCCCCTTCCTCTAGGGGTTATTTTTCCATCGATGTAGCGCCCTCTGCCGACGTAACGCGATAATCGCTGCTTTTATTTTAAGTGTTTCTTAAAGAGATATTTCAGTCAAAAATAAACATTCTGCCATTATTTACTCACCTCCATGTTGTTCCAAATCCATATGGCTTCTGTGAAACACAAAGGGAGATATTTCGCATATTGTTCAAGCTGCTCGTCTATACAGTGGAAGTGGATGGGGACTAGCTGTCAAGCTACAAAAATAACAAGAAAGTAGCCTAAAAGTAGACTGAAACCTAAAGTTCATGCATAAATTAAAGATCATTTACTCCACCCTAGTGCATTAAAAAGCTGTTTTTCTTGCTTCAGTGGAAAAAACACAGTTTTTTGCAAAACGTCCAAGCAGCTCTTTTCCGTACATTAAAAGTGAATGGTTAATAGCTTTTAAAGAGATAGTTCGTCCAAAATTGAAAATTATATCATCCTCATGTTGTTCCAAACCTGTATGTTTCTTTCCTCTGTTGAACACAAAAGAAGATATTTTGAAAGATGTTTGTATTTGACAGTAGACATATGAAAAAAAAATACTGTGGACGTCAATGGCTACCGTCAACTGTTTGGTTACGAAATTCTTCAAAGAAAGTCGTACAGGTTTGGAACAAGTAAATGATTAAAGAAAATTTTAATTGTCAGAGAACTATCCCTTCAGTTCACATCTAAGAAAATAACGATATACTGTACTATAGCGATAAATATAGTTTTAAAATCATTCTAAATTTAAAAGAACAGCAGAGTCCACGACAAAACAACGATATCGGAACGTTTTTTGCCAGCTTGACAGCCAATCAGAATCTATCCTGCTTTTAAGCGCTTAAACATTTAAAGCGGCAGATGACATAAACAGTATTGTTACGTATTGGTATGGACGCTAATATAGTTATCATTATAGTTATTGTTCCTGGTATGAACGGGTCTTTAAGCTCCAAAAAATATAAGAATAATAACTATAAAAAAAACATGACTGTTTTGTGAGAAACTAAATTTAAATGTAGTCACACATAAATCCAAAGTCGTTATTTTTACTATATCTTCGAAGTTGACAATTACTGAAAATTATGGAAGCCCATTTCCGCCACTGAATAAATTTTTTTTAAAAAAAGGTTATTGCGACTTTTTATCTCACAATTCTGACTTTTTTTCATAGAATTGTGATATAAACTCGCAATTGCGAGTTATGAAGTCAGAATTGCGAGATATAAACTCGCAATTTTGAGAAAATATGTCAGAATTGCGAGTTTGTGTCACGCAATTATGAGAAAAAAGTTGCAATTACCTTTTTTATTTTTTATTCAGTGGCGGAAACAGGCTTCCATAGAAAATCATGCCTTCCACCCAAGCTCAAAATCATTTACACTTTTGCATGTACGAATCTGGCGGGTTCACAACACACACACTTCTTTGTTTACATACTGTACATCCAGAAAAGAATTTTCCTTTTTTGGTCGAATTATGCCTTTAACACTCAAATAGTTCTGATGAAAACAAACACATTTCAAGCTCATTTAATGAATGATTTGAGCAAACAGCCAAGAGTCTAACATATTCCAGATGTCATCAAATCATAATGACTCAAACACATGATTCAGTATGCAGTTTTAATTGTGGAACATTTTGTGCAACAGTTAAATAGATTCCATGAGCTACAGGAAAAAAACCGAACAGTCAACAGCAAACGATGGAAAAGCAGAGAAGAGCATATTTCAAATTTCATGCATCAGAGTAAGCAGTACATCCTGTGCTGCACTGGAAAATGTCAGAGGTCTAGCTTTGATAATCATGTGTAAACAGTCGGTGCTGGTTTGGGTTTGTGTTCTTTGCGTAAGATGATTTCGACAAGGCAATTCAACTCTACTCATCTTATTATCAGATATGTGCTATCATTCTCTGCTCACATATGGCACAGGCAATGTTATCATGTAAATTAATGAACATGCCACAGACAGTGAAAGCCTGATGATATTTGAGCAAATTATAAACCTTTTCAAGTGTCATTTAAATTAAGAGTTGTAAGACACATATTGGAATGGAAACATATGCAAATGAGCTGCCCTGCAGGACTGAATTTTTGCCATTCATTTAAATCAGCAGCAAACGAATCAAATAAAAAATATCGCGTCGAGCATACAATTTCCCATATTTCTGTGACATTAAAAAAGTAAATGTTTTTACAAATCTAGGCATTATTAAAATATACTTTATAGTATGTTCACCATGTAATAAAACATACAAAATATATCCTACAGTAATAAAAGTAGAAATATTTACTGAACATGTACATATCGGAGTCTGTACAGTGGAACGACTGTTCCATTGTAATAATAATTCATATGGTCCAGGGTAAAGATCATAATTCATGACAGTTCACAGCAGCTGTTGGCTATATGTTGGCAGAAGATCGGAGGATGTTGAATCGTTTCAGAGTCATGCGGATGAACCCGAGGTCGTGGTTCACCTTTTCTAGGCGATTCTCCAGTGACACCTAAAACCATGAAGTTCATAATGTTACAAACTGATGTCTTTTGTTAGGTATAATCATCTTTTAAATTTAAAAAAAAAAAAAAAAAAAAAAAAAAAAAAAAATCAAAAGACAAAAGAAAATACTCAAATGAGATGTAGAGCCTTTCATTTGTAAAGTGTTACTGGATTAACAACAATAGGCATTATCGTGGTTATGCAATATATGCAACACTTTGGTGATGAATTTTCCAGCACAAAATAACTATATCATAACATATACCATGGATTTTAGAAATGTCAGCTTAAACTGTAATATGCAGTAATATGAAATATAATTGCTCATATCATGATCTAATATTTTATTATATTTATTTAATATATATTGCTTACTATATTTTTCACAGTGCATTTAATACATAATTTAAAAATGTTAGATTTTTACTTATATATATATATATATATATATATATATATATATATATATATATATATATATATATATATATATAGTAAAATATAATACTAAAATATAATTAATATTTTTTTCTTAATTTTTTCTGGTATATATACACAACATTAATGTAATTTATCCTTTAAATCAAATTAAAAAAAAAAAAAAAAAAAAAAAAAAAATTCATTTTTTTGGCAAACAAAGTGCTACACAACAGAGCTTTACTGTTAACATTAAGAAGAAAAAAAGTGTGATTATTCCTTTAAAAATAAAGTTCTATTAATATTTATTATTTGTAGTAGTAGTATTGTTATAACATTGAATCTTACATTCTACTGCACAACATTAATATATTTGTCACAGTTTCTTCAAGTTAAACCAAACTTTTATTTTGATGGGTTGCTGTCAAGAACTTGCAGCTGCTATGTATGTGATATTACGGTCGTTTTTCTCAAATTAAACGGTAAAATGCTAATCAAGGGACTCTCAGAGCAGCTGTGGAGATAATGTTTTTGTTGTCATATCGTCATATATTGCTGAAATCATAGCGCCCTATGCGTGATGTCAAATGCTTCCACAGATTTGTAGTATTACTACAGCATTTCACCTCAGCATTGCTTTGTTCTTGTCAACAGTATCTCTGCCATGTTAAGCAATGAATGAATGACAGGCTTTCTGTTATAACATCACGCAAGGTAAATAAAAGGGCAACATCTAGTGGAGAAGACTAATGATAAGATTCACGGTAATCAGATCTTCTGTTAAATCTTTGCAGAAATAAAAATTGAAAAATATCGATTTGCAGCTTTTGAAAATCAATAACGAATCGATCACATTTAAAAAAAACAACCGAAAAATCTATTTTTTTTTCCTTCCCAGCCCTATTCTATATGCATGTGAATGGAAAGTGATTGTGTTCCCACCTCGTCTAACCTGGTCTGCAACGTGACCCGGGCCCCGGCTCCTGGAATCCGACTCAGTGCTGCCTCAATCTGTGGAAAATAAATAAATATTGGGTGAAAGCGTCATAGCTTTTAGCAAATTGCTGGATGGAAACAGCTGAGATTAAACAACAGGGTTTTGAATTATCACTCCTCAGCATGAATAGCAAAAGGGAAGCCTTTGCTAAAAATAGACGTGATTAACCAGCAGTGCTATAAAGACAGGTTATGTAATGTGTAGTGCTGAGGTCACAGCAGAAATATGTGCTGCCATCGATCATCAGTCAGTCTCAAACCAGAACGAGCCGTGAGCGAGTCACATGCTGTCCAAACACTCACGGGATGCTGTGAAATGCCTTCCATGAGCTTTCAGAGTTTCACAATGACTATAGCATGTTTATGGCCAGAATCGAAATAATGAATAAATACAAAGGAGCTAGAAATAAATCATGGGTTTTAGAAATTGCTAAAAATATAATTTACACACACATATACATATATATATATATATATATATATATATATATATATATATATATATATAACCAATAAATTCTCACAGGCAGACTGTGTATGTGTGTATGTGTGTGTTTAAAATTAGAATTTTTTTTTTAAATATGTCATTTTTTTTTTATTTATTTAATCCACAGTTGAAGATTATCATATTTCAATGTTTTTGTTCATTGACTTGCAAAGTTTTCCCATTTTAACAATTCATTTTCACAGGTTTCTCAACTGTGCATTTAAAAAAAGTAAATACTTCATTCAGTTTTTACTACATTATTAACTAGTTTACTACAGTACATTATTAACTGGTTTAGCATCATTATATGGATAATACTTTAAAATAAGGTCTCATTTGTACAAATCAATTCATGCATTAACTAACATGAACCAACAATGAACAATATATTTTTACAGCATTTGATCTTAGAATGCCACGATCGACCAATCAGAATCAAGTGTTTTAGAGCGCCATGTCATAACAGGAAATATCCCACAATCACCTGCTGCTTTTCCTGTGTGAGCTCATCAAAGAGGCGCTCTGCGTCAGCCAGCGAATGAATGCGAGGCTGACAGGAGAGGGCCGTCTCTTCACCGGCAGCTTCCTGTTCCTCCCAGCTGGGTCCGACCGCAGGCTCCTCAGACTCACTGCTCTCTGCAGGCTCAGATGAGCCCACGCTGGACTGAGGGTTCACTGAGGAGGAAGTTCACACAACACTTACGTTTCCTGAGGAAATACCAGTGCTAACAGGGTTAAAGGGTGGCAAATGAGTAGTTTGTTTTTTAGGTAAATTTACCTATATACACACTACTGTTAAAAGTTTGGAGTCAGTAAGATTTTTTAAATGTTTTTGAAAGAAGTCTCTTATGTTCACAGAGGCTGTATTTAATTGATCAAAAAAAAACAAAACAAAAAAAAAAACAGTAAAATTGAGAAATATTATTACAATTTTAAATAAGTGTTTTCTATTTGAATATATTTTAAAATGTAATTTATTTCTGTGATGCAGCGCTGAATTTTCAGCTTCATTACTCCAGTCTTCAGTGTCACATGATCCTTCAGAAATCATTCTAATATTCTGATTTGCTGCTCAAGAAACATTTCTAATTATTATTACATCATTATTATCATGATTATTATCTGACTATTATATGCTTGATATTTGTGGAAACCTATGCTTAATAAAACCATGGGACAAAACCATAATAAAAGTTCAAAAGAACAGCATTTATTAAAATAAATATATTTGTAACATTATAAATGTCTTTACTGTCACGCTTTTAAAAGTAAAATTTAAAAAGTATTAATTTATTTAAAAAAAAAAAAAAAAAAAAATCACTCATTGACCCCAATCTTTTAAATGGTAGTGTAAAAATTATAGTCAGTAAATATAAAAAAAAAAATAGATATAATATTTATTTAAATTCCAATTTTTGTCACTCTTTTCAATTGTGATATATATATATATATATTTCCCCATTACCCTTCAAATTGCGCAAATTAAAATTGCGAATTGAAAATACGCCTAATGGAAACGCGTCAATTTCGCAAAAACTCCCATATATCGCAAAAAAAGTTTACACTCGCATGAGGTGGTTTTTCAGGCAATTCGAAAAAGGAATATTTCGCAAAACTGCAATGGAAATGTTTTTTTCGCATTTACAGGTCACATGGCGTATGTAAAAAGTCATATGATCATTCTTCAATGTACTATAACCTCCAAGAAACACTTCATATGTGGCCGCTCTCGAGTATAAGGGGCTTTCCCTGCCATTAATGCTTAGACGATTTACACTGCGGTGCAGTGTGGCTCTGACACGGCCACTGAAGCCGACTGCGGCCACACTAGTCAATGCTTATTTTTTTTCCAGCCACACCACACATGTTTCTGAAGTGGCTCTGCTTATGTAAAAATATACGCATACACCTTCTTTGAACAAATATAGCCAAAATCCATCAAATCTCTCCAAAATCCGTTGCCATGACATATTGCGAGAAGCAAAAAGTTACATTTTAGTCGCATAACATTGGTTAATGGAATCGTCATTTCAAAATACTTTTTTATCAACATTTATAAAACATCGCCAAAGTTTTGCGCAAATCTGTAATGGAAACGCGCCTAATGTCACTGTTTCTTCTTCTAGGACTGTCACCGTGTGATAGTTAAACCTGACAAAAGCAATAATACCTTCCAGTCTGTCAGAAGCCTTAAACTGTAACCTCTTCCTTGGACTCGGATGGGACGGTAAAGAGGAGCTGACGCCGTTTCGATCAAAAACATCAAACCTAAAAAACAAGGCATATATAAGATATTATTTACAGACACCTGATCAGTGCAGATGGCAAGTGAGTCATATAGCAGGACAGAAATGTTACCTGCTCTGCAGGTGCTCTTGGGATGGAAGAGGGTGACCCAACGCAGTGGAGTAGTTCTCAGTCGGGCAGCGCTTGGGACTGGATTTGGCTGAGAGAGGCATGAGTAATGTGTCTCTCTTTGCTAACATAAAAAACACATTCAATCAGTAAAGATGTACTTTTATCAGCTATTTTGAAAATGCATCAAACGCTCAAATGCTAATGCTTTGGGTCACTCACTGGGTGTGGCGAGAGGAACGGCTCTCTGTGCTCTGGGGGGCAGAGATGATGACCTGTGACCCTCTGGAGAGAGACTCCTCTGGGCCCTCAGCACAGCTCCGCTCCGCTCCTCCACCACGTCCCTCACAGAACTCTCCACAAACGCCACTGTAGGCCTCCTCCTAGCCAACACTAAAACACACACCACACAATAAAAATGACAGTGACTGAAACAGTGTTAGGAGTATTTAAATGACCTAGTGTAGCTTCTCTTACAGAATTACAACTGCAAATACTATAGATGAAATGTGGGCTCATAAAACACCCAATATATATAGATCGGCAAGATTTCTGAAATAAGTCCCTTATGCTCACTAAGGCTGATCAAAAATACAGTAAAAAAAAAAAACAGCAATACTGACAAATAGTTTTACAATTTAAAATAACTGTTGTTCTATTTGAATACATTTTAAAATGTAATTTATTCTTGTGATGGCAAAGCTGATGAGAGTCCAAAAAGCTGATAAAAACATCTCAAGTAATCCACACTCCTCCTGTTCATCAATTAGCGTCTTGTGAAGTGAAAAGCTTCTTGCCAAAATGACTCCATAATCCATAATGACAATAAAAAACAATCTCCTGTTGTCCTCTCACATCAAAATCCACCCACATATTTGTTTAGAACGGTTTTAGACTGTTTTGGCTTGTAAACAGTGTTTGATGTGTGTATATTTCTCTCCTGATTCAAACGAGATGACTTTTTCACTGGAGAAAACAATATTATGGATATAGGACTCAAAGAAAAAATTGAAAAATTAAACAAAACATTGAAATCATGGATTTGTTGCTTACAAACATGCAGCTTTTAACTTCACAAGACGTTAATTGATGGACTAGAGTGGTGTGTATTACTTGTGGATTATTGAGATGTTTTTTATTAGCCGTTTAGACTCTCATTCTGACGGCACCCATTCGTTTTGTGACATACTGGAGGAACTGCAGCCGTTCTTGGATAGCGCGCGGCCCTCAGTGGCTTTGGTGTCCTCCATCTGGATCAGGGCCTTCATCATGGGCGTCAGGGGAACATCCCTCTTCCTCAGCTCTTCAGAGTAACCCTGAGTCTGTTCTCTCTCTGGTGGAGACAGCCGTCTGATGACAGAGGATAGTTCAAGTTAGAAATTACCTTCTCAAAGTGAATGCACCACAGCACAGAATGATAAAGAAATGAATATTGTGTAGAACTACGAATAAAGCAGTACCCTCTAGCTCCGGATGTCTGATCACCTCTGAGACCAGCGCCGTTCCTCATGCCCACATCAACATCTCTCTGCCTTTTACTCGGCGAAAGCAGAAGATCAGGGTGGTGGAACAAACTGGAAAGATTCAATTTGTGAGTTTCAGGTTGGAGTAAAAGCATTTCAGGGAATCAAATTGAAGAAAGAAGAATAGAAGAAAGAAACAGTTAAGCTGCTGTACACTAGCATCTGTCCATGAATCAATAACTGCTAAGTGTATAAAGTTCAAATTCATTGTTGTAAAACACTAAAAGCTGTGTTTTAGTCCCGTGATGAGTACGTGGTGTGTGTTTTGTACCCTGCTCCAGATGGTTGTGAGTGGCTGTGGAGAGATTGACGTGTTTTAGCCAGATTTTCGTGCTGTAGCTGTCGGACTTGAGCCTCTAGCTTAGAGATGACCCTACAAAACCATAGAGAAATTCATAAATAAAAAGATATTTAGTTAGTACACAAAAGGAAATCATATTATATATAATTATAGCATTCATATTACTACCCATGTTACATATATTACACGTAAATATAATGAATGATACTAACAAACAAAAATAATTACATATTAAGAACATTTTATTTGTATTAGTAATTATGATTGTTATATTTATGTACATTTCAAAACAAATATGACTTCATTTTATAATATGACTGGTAACACTTTACAATAAGGTTTCATTTGTTAACATTAGTTAACTATATTAGTTATTGTTAAGTGTTACCATAGGACTATTTTTCATTAATATACATGCTAAATATTAAATTTAACAATTACATTATAACATTTAACAATTAAATAATTAAACAGAATTGTTAAATATTAATTTAAGTTAAATTGTTAAATATTACATTTATAAAATTTAGGTATAATTATACATTTCAGTGTAATAAAATAGTTGATATAATGATACTAATTGCAGATTTGCATTGAAGAAATCTGACTACCTTTTCAGTTCTGATATTTGTTCATTGGCATCAAAGAGCTTATTTTCAGTGGAGACCAACTTGTCCTGTTAGGAAAGAAACAACTGAATAGTATATGTACACTTCTATGTACTATTTGTATCATGATGTCAGATAAAACAGCTCTCACCTTCGCTCCCTCATGCTCCCTTCTCAGTGAATCATACTCGTGGAGGAGCTGCAAAAAAAACAGTGCATCATCACATTGACCTTTCTGGTCAAATATAACAGCAAAAGGGAAGTTTAAAGGATTCTGCTCAGCTCACATCCTGTAGCATCTTGTGTTCTTTCTTCATGCGGGCCTCTTTCTCATCCACCTCCTTACAGGCGTTCTGCACGGCCTCCTCCAGCTGATGCAGGCGGTTCTTCAGTTTGGTTACAGTGGCGTCTTTCTCACGGCTGCTGTGTCTTACAATTAAATTTCATATTTGAAATCAACAATGAAATCTGACAACAACTGTATCATAAATGTTGTTTATTTTGCTCAAATCGCGTTTAAAAAAGCTTATTTCTCAGGCTAGACCCACCAGTGCGCATGCGCAGTCCTAGGCGCACGTCTCAAAACGCCGACTGTTTCTATAGCAACCGGGATTTCTAACGGCAGCTGCAGTGACGCGCTGACTTTACCGATTTGCGATTGGCTCTTTGGCTCAGAAGGCGGGGCTTCATTCGATAGAGCAGCCATATTGAGCGTTGCATTTTTCCCCATTCAAAACTATACGAGTGACATGTCTTGGGTATTCTATAGTCTTTGATACTAATTACCGAATAGCTGTTGAGCTAGAAGTTGCTATGATGTTCTAAGTGGTTCCTAGGGTGTTTCTAGGGTATTCTGGGTGGTTGCTAGGTCATTGCTATACAGTTGCTAGGAGGATGTATGTAACCTTTACAAAGTAAACGTTCCGGATAGCTTTGAGTTGTGAAGTTAATTGTTTACAAAGTACATAAAAAAAACCCGTTTCAGTGACACAACCCCTTTAAAGTGCTTGTATATAATTTATACAATATTGCTGACTACAAGCACAATTGCCACGTCAACATACAAGTCTCTCGTACTCAAGCCACTCATGTATTTCCTGTTTTAGATGGAGGCGGTGACTCATACCAGCTGTCTCTCCAAGAAGTGGTTTTTGATCTCCAGCTCTCGGATGCGCGTGCTCGCCTCCGTTAACGCTCGTTCCAGGTGCTGACATCTGCCAAACGATGATCAAAGACATAATCAGTCAGAGTTCATCGGACTCCGCCGATGACAGTGTTTATCGTGCGTTAAACACCAGACACCAGATGTCACTGTGCTGATGTGAGCGCAGATACAAACAACAGGCTGAAGACAGAGCCAAATATGTATCAATATACCACATTAGATCTACTGCTATTAGTAAGTTGTAGGGGTGTAACTATACACTCGCGATTTAGTTCAATACGTGATGATACGCTAAAATGTTAAAATGGAGTTACATTTTTTTTATTACTTAGACATAGTTACCAAAAAGTACTGTTCATTAACCAGAATAAAAATATTCCCGACTGAATGTTAAAAAACAACTGATAAAAACATCACAATAATCCACAAGTAATCCACACGACTCCAGTCCATCAATTAACATTGTGAAGCCAAAAGCTGCATGTATGTAAGAAACAAATTTATCATCAAGACATTATTTAGACTAAATAAGAATCCTCTATCCATAATATTGCTTTCTCCAGTGGCGTCTTGTTTGAATCAGGTGAGAAATATACACAGATAAACCACTGTTTACAAGCGGAAACAGTCCAAAACAATTCTAAACAAATATGTGGGTGGATTTTGATGTGAGAGGACAACAGGAGATGGACTTTTTCACTGGAGGAAGCAATATTATGGATTATGAACTCGTATTTAGCCAAAAGACAGTTTTAAGTTAAAATGTCTTCTTGATGCACTTGTTTCTTACAAACACATAGCTTTCAAAAGATGTTAATTAATGGACTGGAGTGGTGTGGATTATTGTGATGTTTTTATCAGCTGTTTGGACTCTCATTCTGACGGCACCCATTCACTGCAGAGCATGTGCTGAAATGCTAAATTTCTCAGAATCTGTTCTCATGAAGAAACAAACTCATCTACATTTTGGATGGATTTATTGTGACAATATATCGTTTTTTTTTTTAATTAAATTTCATTATGTAATCTGAAACACTGCTGGAACAGTATGAATTCATCCTATGTATTATTTCTCACCTCTCAAGCAAGATTTGGTTGCTTTTCTCCATGTCAAGAGGCAAATTCACCAGATCTAGTTTCTCCTTCAGGGCACTGATCTCAGCCTCATAGTACGCTCTGAGGTCAGCTATGTGACGGGAATGTTTCTCTCTCAGGTTTTGTCTCAATCTAGAAAGATTAGACAAACCATACGTTAGCGTGGCAGCACTAGAACATCAGATATGTGGATATACCAAATAACACTGGATAGGTTCAGTAAAGCACTAAAATATGATCAATCAGCATCTTCAGCTACACTACAGTTCAAAAGTTTCGGGTCGGTAAGATTTTTGAAAGAAGTTTCTTCAACTCACCAAGGCTGCATTTATTTGATCAGAAATACAGTGAAAACAGTAATATTGTGAAATACTGTTACAATTTAAAATAACTGTTCTTTATTTGAATATTTTTTAAAGTGTAATTTATTCATGCGATCCAAAGCTGAATTTTCTGCATCATTTCTCCAGTCTTCAGTGTCACATGATCCTTCAGAAATCATTCTAATATGCTGATCTGTTGCTCAAGAAACATTTCTGATTATTAGTAATGCTGAAAACAGTTGTGCTCCTTTATATTTTTGTGGAAACAGTGATCCATTTCTTTTCAGGATTCTTTGATGAACAGAAAGTTCAAAAGATCAGTGTTTATTTGAAACAGAAAACATTATAAATGTTTTGCTGTCATTTTTATCAGTTTAATGCATCCTTGAAGAATAATTTCTTGCATTAATTTCTTTAAAAAAATATTCTTTTGAATGGTAGTGTTAGACAATGTTTGAGGAAGTTAAAAGGCAATGACTAAATGTTTTAAACTAATTTGAAAGAATTATTAATAGTCATAGCCACTTTTTCCACTTCCAAAAACATCTGATGTAACCTTCCCATAAAGGCCATATGGGAAGGGAAAATAATAATGATCAACTGCTTTTAATCGTTATGCATTTTTTGTGTCTGTTTTTTTAATGTATCACAAACGTTGTAAATTCAAAAGAACAGCATTAACTTGAAATAGAATCGTGTGTAACATTATAAATGTCTCTTTTGATCAGTTTAATGCATCCTTGCTGAATAAAAGTATTAATTTCGTATGAAAAAGAGAGAGAAGGGAAAAAATAATGACTAGTTTGTTTGATTGTTAAGCATTTTTTGTGACCAAGCTTTTCAAAATAATTTTTGACTTTACTGTGCTGTAAATGTCATTTCATGTTAACTTTAGTGGGATTTTCATGACTCTTACAGCGAGAGAACAACTGGGTCCTCTAGCGAGGTTGTCCGCTCCAGTTTCCCACTGCCCGTCTCTGGGCTGTTTCTGTTGGGCTTGTACATCTCCTGAGCAGACGGTCCTCTGGGCTGTACGGTGACCGTGGCAGTGTGGCTGCCCTCATCCTCACTGTTGGCCTGGTTTGCTCTCGTCGCCGCCGGGGAGGGAGACGTCCGGTTGGGCGCCTGCTGTGCAGACAGACTGCTGGCGTTGGACATGCAGTCGGTGTCGCTGTGGCTGCGCAGGGCCATGGAGTCGGGACTGACGGGACAGACCCGGACTTGCGCAGACGGACTGCTGAAGTGGGACGGCGACGTGAAGCCTGACGTGCGATCCGAGTGCTTCACATGCACCGTGGAGTCCAGAGTCAACACCTGGGTGAGGGAGCAACAGGTGAGACGTTCCGCTCCTTAATTAATTCTTGTGTTAATTGGCTCTGCTCTGACCTGAGGAGACGAGGTGGATGAGTTGATTAAGGAGTCCCATTCGTGGCCTTTGGGATCTGCTCTCTTGCTCTGGTAGATCTCCCGCAGAGACAGACGGTTCTCATCTGGAGTCTGTGTGCCACAGAACAACTACTTGTTCATCAGTTTTTATTTAACCCTATAAAGCCTGCTGTATCATACAGTATTTGCTATGTAAATTTAAAGCCTTTAAATGATTAACATGATCAAAACTTCTCTGAAAAGCCTGTTGCACACAATCTACAACATGACTTCTGTCGTCTGATTGATAGTTTATACTCTTAAGAAAGCAAAAACATCAGGTTGTGGTTCACGTGTCTTTTTGCTGTGAAATCTTTACAGAATTTTAGAGTAAACGTAAAAATATCTTTTATTTTGTTCATAATATTTCAAGGTGAACACTTACTGGACTGAATCAACTTGGGTTTACTTATTATTTGAGTATTAAATATGATCCATCAGGCTTTTGAGAAACATTACATTTGTTCATTATATGTTTTGAAACTACAGAGCTTTGATCATAAAACTAGGCATTTAAATCTCATCTTACTCAGACATATTATTGTAGAATTTCAGAATCAGAATTTTATCTTACTTTTTGCCCATATAAATGTCAGCATAATCATCTTATGAGCTCCATATTCTCACTACATCATACTATACTGTAACTTAAAACCAGTAAAACTAACCAAAACTTGTAGTTCTACATGAAATGCAAAATGACAGTGAACTAATAAAAAATAAATACAAATGTTTTATGATTTATTTGTTTGATTTATACTATTCTGTCACATTACTCTACTACTCACTGGAAAACATAGCTAGTACCTGGAAAAGCTATTGTTTTGATGCAGTTAAGATAATAACATTGCTACTTTTTAGTTAGTGAATAAAATTTTACCTGTGTGAGGACAAAGGAAGCGCTTTCAAAGTTGTCAGGTAGAGGGCGGTATAACTCACTCTCATCCAGTTTCCAGTAAGACAGGCCTAGAAAATCAAAGGGAATATGAATATGTGCATAGCAATTTCACAATAATCAGAAATTACTTCAATCTAAAGCCCTTATTCAAAACCTCTTCAAATGAAACATTACGCATTACAATCACTATTGCATCTCTTCTGTGTGCTGTTGAACAGACAGCGGAGCTTGATTCTTAGTGAAATGTGTTACCTGAGGCTTCAGACACCAGACTGTCACTTCTCTTTAGAGGCAATGGATTCGTGGAGGCTGTGCTGCATCCATGCTGAGGAAAAAGCCAGAAAACAAAAGATTATTATACTCAGAAAGCAATTTTAAATGCACACAGAGGCTTCTAGGAACATTCACAGAAATAAGCTGAACAGTGATGCTTCATCTTGTCACTGAAACAGCAAATGATGCATAATTCAAACGGTTTATCCAAGACGCATGACAGAAATTGACCAATTATAAATCTGACATTTTCTGCATTTAAATTTAGAAACTACCATGATACAAATATTGTAAAAGATATTTTACAGTAGAAAAGATGGCATGACATTTGAAAGAGTTTACTGCTTGAATTGGTAAAAAATATGCTTTGTTATTACATATAAAAGATCCCTGCTGTTCATAATTTAAAAAAATCATTCAATATTAGTATGTGCTTACATCAGGTAAGTGATCTGTGTGCTCCTTAGGAGATCCTGCTCCTGCTGTGCTCCTGTCCCGCTGCTCCTCACGTGACGTCCGGTTTGGTGTCGTTCGGCTCTTTCTCAGTCTGTGTTTTTGCCTTTGGGCCCAGGAGGTCAGGGGTTGACTACACAACATACAACACAAAACAGCTGGATCTCTTAATGTGGTAAAAACGATTCAACAGTTCATTATAACCAGTGTTATTTCAGTGCTTTACTTTAATTTGAGTTTACTCTTTCTTAGTAATATTGCTATGTGCTTTGTCATTTTTTATTAGTTTTTGTTTTTTACAAATATTTCTAAATGGTTGTGATTATTTATTATTATTATTATTATTAATTTTTGTTATAATATACATTCAAATTACCACAGTTAATTCTATTTCCATTTTAGTTTAATTTCAGTTAGTAATTTTAGTAATTCAACTTAAACGTATTTCAGTTAGCTGCCAAGGCAATTTTTTTTTAAATTAATATTTTAAATTAGCTTTTACTTTTAGATTTTCACATTTTAGAATTTGAATTTTAAAATTTGAATATGAACTCTAAACACATTTGATTGAATTTCTCATGATCTTTAAAAAATTTTGATCTAAAAGCTCATATAAATCTTTGAAATTAGTTTTAGACATATATAAATTTCATTTTTGGTTACATTCATTTACTTTCATTTGTGCTATATCAGGTTTGATGACTACAATCATCCCTAACCATCTGTAACTCTACCTTATTACTCTTTGTTTATCAGTCGGCACATCAAGTGAAACTCTCTCAGTCGTCTGGAGCTTGTCATTGGCTCTGCTCAGTGGGTTTTGGCCCAGAGGGCTTGTGTCAGGTATAGGTGATGGTGTGAGACTCCCGTCCTGCTGGTTCGGGGACCACAGCGCCTCGTCCCTCCCCTCTGTGGAACTGGGCCGCCCTGTTTCTAACCCATGCTCCCAGGTGTAAAGAGTCCCATACCCACTGCTCAGCACAGTAACCATCCCCTCCTCCGAGCTCTCCTGAGGGTGAACAGTGAGCTGGGGGGGCAACAGAGGTCCTGGAGCCGACAACGTGAAGGTGCTCTCCACCGGGTCCTCTAGAGGCTTGGGGTTCTTACTGGGCTCCAGAGAGTGAGTCTGTGTGCTGATTTGGCGGTTCTGTAACTGCACTAACGCCTTAATTTCATCCTGTATGAGCTGGAAGAAAACATGCAAGACCATTAAGACAGAATGAAACAAATTTATTAAGTTAGTTTGGATATTAATCATTTCTCCCAGATTAAGGCCAGAAACACACTGTACAAAAGTACACAAATGCAAATTGCAAGCATGAGGTCAATATATTGAAAGCACAGTTAACATGCTGTCTTGCATCACTGTAGCAGTAGTCATTACTGAATTGACGGAGTTGTGTCTATGTGTATAAACCTGATGTGTTATACAGTTAGTTTGCTCAATTTTAACTAACCTGCTAAATTCTGTATAAAAAAAAAAAGATTTCTGAATGCAGAAATGCATAATATTGTAATTTTACAGTTGTACTGTCAAATAAATTTAACAATAATATTATTATATTATTTTTCGTAAGTAATAATTTATTATTTTATTGTGAAATAGTATTGTTACAAAAGTAATATTTATTATTCTGTTATACATAAATAGCAATTTCACGATTACATTATTATTTTTATTAATTATCATAATGAAAGCAATAATAAAATAATATTTTAAATTCAAATAAAGCACACACATTATGCTGAAGCAGCAGACCTCAAATCATTTTTAAACAGCATTTTACATCGCAATTGCAATGCTTATCAGAGATAGATGATAGATAGACAGATAGATATATATGTGACCCTTGGAGGTCTCAAGTCGCTGGGGTATATTTGTCGCAACAGCCAAAAATACATTGTATGGGTCAAAATTATCAATTTTTCTTTTATGCCAAAAATCATTAGGATATTAAGTAAAGATCATGTTCCATGAAGATATTTTGTAAATTTCTTACTGTAAATATATCAAAACTTCATTTTTGATTAGTAATATGCATTGCTAAGAACTTCATTTGAACAACTTTAAAGGTGATTTTCTCAATATTTTGATTTTTTTGCACCCTCAGATTCCAGATTTTCAAATAGTTGTATCTCAGCCAAATATTGTCCGATCCTAACAAACCATACATCAATGGAAAGCTTATTTATTCAGCTTTCAGATGATGTATAAATCTCAATTTTGAAAAATTGACACTTATGACTGGTTTTGTGGTCCAGGGTCACATACAGGTGCTGGTCATATAATTAGAATATCATCAAAAAGTTGATTTATTTCACTAATTCCATTCAAAAAGTGAAACTTGTATAATGTATACATTCATTCCACACAGACTGATATATTTCAAGTGTTTATTTCTTTTAATTTTGATGATTATAACTGACAACTAATGAAAACCCCAAATTCAGTATCTCAGAAAATTAGAATATTACTTAAGACCAATACAAAGAAAGGATTTTTAGAAATCTTGGCCAACTGAAAAGTATGAACATGAAAAGTATGAGCATGTACAGCACTCAATACCTAGTTGGGGCTCCTTTTGCCTGAATTACTGCAGCAATGCGGCGTGGCATGGAGTCTATCAGTCTGTGGCACTGCTCAGGTGTTATGAGAGCCCAGGTTGCTCTGATAGTGGCCTTCAGCTCTTCTGCATTGTTGGGTCTGGCATATCGCATCTTCCTCTTCACAATACCCCATAGATTTTCTATGGGGTTAAGGTCAGGCGAGTTTGCTGGCCAATTAAGAACAGGGATACCATGGTCCTTAAACCAGGTACTGGTAGCTTTGGCACTGTGTGCAGGTGCCAAGTCCTGTTGGAAAATGAAATCTGCATCTCCATAAAGTTGGTCAGCAGCAGGAAGCATGAAGTGCTCTAAAACTTCCTGGTATACGGCTGTGTTGACTTTGGACCTCAGAAAACACAGTGGACCAACACCAGCAGATGACATGGCACCCCAAACCATCACTGACTGTGGAAACTTTACACTGGACCTCAAGCAACGTGGATTCTGTGCCTCTCCTCTCTTCCTCCAGACTCTAAGACCCTGATTTCCAAAGGAAATGCAAAATTTATTTTCATCAGAGACCATAACTTTGGACCTCTCAGCAGCAGTCCAGTCATTTTTGTCTTTAGCCCAGGCGAGACGCTTCTGACGCTGTCTGTTGTTCAAGAGTGGCTTGACACAAGGAATGCGACAGCTGAAACCCATGTCTTGCATACGTCTGTGCGTAGTGGTTCTTGAAGCACTGACTCCAGCTGCAGTCCACTCTTTGTGAATCTCCCCCACATTTTTGAATGGGTTTTGTTTCACAATCCTCTCCTTTTTTCTACCACATCTTTTCCTTCCCTTCGCCTCTCTATTAATGTGCTTGGACACAGAGCTCTGTGAACAGCCAGCCTCTTTTGCAATGACCTTTTGTGTCTTGCCCTCCTTGTGCAAGGTGTCAATGGTCGTCTTTTGGACAACTGTCAAGTCAGCAGTCTTCCCCATGATTGTGTAGCCTACAGAACTAGACTGAGAGACCATTTAAAGGCCTTTGCAGGTGTTTTGAGTTAATTAGCTGATTAGAGTGTGACACCAGGTGTCTTCAATATTGAACCTTTTCACAATATTCTAATTTTCTGAGATACTGAATTTGGGGTTTTCATTAGTTGTCAGTTATCATCAAAATTAAAAGAAATAAACACTTGAAATATATCAGTCTGTGTGGAATGAATGTATACATTATACAAGTTTCACTTTTTGAATGGAATTAGTGAAATAAATCAACTTTTTGATGATATTCTAATTATATGACCAGCACCTGTATATAGACAGATAGACAGATAGATAAGATAGACAGACAGACCACAACCAGATTAAACACAATGAAGCACCTTGACTGGTTCCTTTGAGAAACATACCTGTATTTGGCACTGGTACTGCTCCTGCTGAGCAAGGATTTGCTCTTGATATTGCTTTTCCACCAACTGAAAGAGATGAAGCCACCGGCCCTGTTTGAATGAGAGAAAAACAGTCAATATGTCAGTATGTAAGAAAACAAAAATACAGATTCTCTGGATGCAATGACTTGAAGGAAATGCTAAGACAGAGAAATTGGTGTGTTTTGGTTAGATGGGCTAGTAGTTTCACAGCTAGCAAACTTTACAGATGTGACTGTCATATGCCCAATCTCAACATATAACATTTTAAAAGTCTGATGAACATATAACATTTTTATAGTACATCCATGTGTAATGGATTAACCACAGAGCTAGAAACAAAATTAGAGTCCTGGAGCATTTTGATAAATATATGCACATACTCATTCTTATTATTTTTATTTAACCAGTTGTCTTCATTATTAAATGCATGTTTGAATAAATCTGTCATGATAACAAGTTTTTATTACAGCAACTATTTAAATATTTATATTTCAACAACAAATTGGAGTAAAAATATAATTATATCTTTTAAAAATTTGGTGCATCAACATTAAAATTAATTTTTTTAAAATAGATAGGGTGAATTTTAATTTCATGCCAACTTTAAAGCCCTCAAGACACTTCTAAATGATCTCATTAGTGATGTCAGGGATCAGCTGCATTGTGGGATGTTTCCACAGCTCAGAGCGTGGCTGCTGCTGTCTCGACTCCTATGGGAGACCCCAGACGATGGCCCAGAAACCTGGGCCGTGACGGCATGAGGGAACGGACAGTGTGGTCTCGGGCATCTGCGCACCTCACAGTTCTTCCAGATCTCAGGGTCGGTCTCGCCGCTGCTCTGGATCTCCTGGACCAGGGCTCTAAGTGTCTCTATAGAGCTGGGGTTGATGAAGGGCAAACTTCTCCCTGAGCCGAACTCCTCCTCGGTGCGAAGACACAGATTCCTAAAGCATGTGACACGAGAACAAAGAGCGATTTTAAGTCACATCAACCCTAAGGGCTTGTTGTGGATTTAAAACAGCTTATCGACAACATCTTTGTAAAGACAAAAACATCACAATTTATTCTTGGTTAGTTTTTCAGCTAAATAAAAACTTGGTTTTAGTGAAAAATTAATTTTGGTGCATCACTTTTCTCATCTCATTTGTGATTGTCAGTAATCAGCTGCATTGTGGGATGTTCATCACACCTCTGAGTATGCAGACAAAAATGAAAAAGCAGAGATTTCTGAATACAATAAAGCACAACATCAAGTAGAACTAAGAGATTAATCGAAATATAAACTGAAAAAGAGTTTATAAATCTCCGGGTCAACAAAAGAGAAGCTTTTAATCTCCCAGAAGTTTTCAACCAAAATAAAAAGCTTGCTGCTAATTTTTGAATTAGGAAATGTAGACAGCCTTAAATAAACGTATTATAATTTGTACAGCTACACTGTAACATACACGTATTATATTATTTTGTTTAAATACACATTTTTTATTTTACTGTGAAACATTATTACAAAAGCAATATTTATTATTTTGCTTCATATTTTTATTATTTATTATTATTATTTTATAGTCATGTATAATTACATTTTAAAAAAGCACAAAAATTGTGCTACAAACATTTACAACAAACCTGGAGCTCTTTATTTTATAAAAACTGCATTTTACATTTTAATCACCATGTTTATCAACATAATAATAAAATATTTTTAAAAAATTAGATATATTTGTAATTATAAAAGCACATATATATTTCCCCAAATCATGCAGCCTTAAAGGCACAGTTCACCCAAAAATGATTTTTTTTTTTTTTTCCATCATTTACTCACCCTCAAGTTGTTCCAGTATTAATTTTTTCTAGTTGAATCCAAAAGAGGTTATTTTGAAGAGTGTGTGTAACCAAACGGTTGCTGGTCCCCATTGACTTCCACAGTATGGGGGGGGGGGACTATGGACGTGGATGGCTACCATCATCTGTTTGATTACCAACATCCTTCATAATATCTTCTTGTGTGTTCAGCAGAAGAAAGAAATTCATACAGGTTTGTAACAACTTGAGGATTTTCATTTTTGGGTGAACTATCCCTTTAAAATCAAGCCAAATGCCCAGCGTATGTTTCAAGCCTTAGAGTTGTTATTGTGGATTTAAAGCAGCTTATTTACAGCCTCTTTGTGAAGACCAAAACAATGCACTAAAGACATCACATGATAAAACAGACCTTATTTTGTTCGAAATGTTGCATGCTGGTGTGGTGGAGGGTCTGTTTTCCCCTTCTGTGGCCTGAAGGAAGCCCTCGGGGTGGGACGCGGAGCGCTCCTCTTCGGGGAGACCCGATACGGTGTCCTCAGAGGAGACGATGGACGCCTCGCTCTCCTTCCCGCCATTGGCACTGATCTGGTCGTGGCTCAAGGCCACAGAGCTGGACACGTCCTCAGAGATGCTGTCATCTGTGGACATGCTTAAACAGCCGTGGACAGAGACCGTGTGCGAGTGCTGTATAAAATAATGAAGAAAGCAGAGGACAAAACAGGATTTACATCAAACCAACAAATATTTCATAAAAGTAAACACTTATCCAAAGCAACTAGGGCTCAAACCTGCATCATTCCAATTACCAACCCAATAAGCCACCTATCCAAAAAAATTAAGTCAATATTTATTTACCTCTATGCATATGTTTGAGCTCATATTAAATGAATAAATTGAAAAAAAAAAAACATGGGTAATGTTTAAAAATACTAGAAATTGTAACTACTCATTCTTATACATTCAAAAATATTTGAACATAAAGTCATGATGTTGAGAAAACATCCATGTTATCCTTTGTGAAAATGAAGTATACTTCTGCATATTCTTAAAAAAGAGAACTTATTACAGAAATAATGTACTTTCTTAAAATACTTAAGTGACATTTTTTACATGAAAATGTGTTATAGTTTAAATTTATCTTAAATGCAATTAGTTTACTTTAGAAAACTTTTTGACATACTTAGGTAGGACTTAAGTACATCTTTATGGCCTGGTTTCACAGACAGGGCTTAGACTAAGTCAGGATTAGCCCATAGTTCAATTAGGACATTTAAAGGCAGGGTATGCAATTTTTCAAAAACGTTTTAGAAAATCGAGTCGGGGCCGAGTCCCATAACAAACATGGAGCCAATCAGCAGTAAGGGGTGTGTCTACTCGTGATATGGAGGAGAGAGAGCGTTCAGTGAACAGCCGAGCAACAGAAAGATAGAGATGGCGGATAAAAAACAAAAAGAGGAAAACGACTGCGGAACGATAAAGCAAGAAATAGGACCCGTGTAAAAATCAGATCAGCTTTCCAGCGCTGGAGAGAACTCAAGGAGCGGAAGGCCTGCGATCGGACGCCGAGATTGCTTTGTTTCTTCTCTATAGGTGAGTAACACCGTGTCTACACTGGACGCGCCGCGACGCAACAGCTAAAGCCTGCCTACACTGGACGCATGTATTTCAGGCGAGAATGTAGTTGTTTAAAACTCAAATCTGCAGTTTATTTATAAAAACAGCGCCTATTTGAAAATGTGCTTTGCCGATTTCGGAGACGCGAGCTCCACGCGATCACCGGGCGCTCAGTGCTCATGTATCCCTCGGCTAGTCCTTCTGACATTTGCCACTGGCTCTGATGTCTCTGTAGTGGATAAACATAATAATTGGTTTGGGTAAATCTAACTGGTAATCTTTGGTCTTTATTCTATTGTTCTATTACTATGTTTAAATGAAAATGAAAAGAGGCAGTGGTGTTTGAAGTATTTCATCTGTAAATACAGTGAGGAAGATTGCAGCAGCCGAGGCGAGCTGACTGATGTTATCAAGTACGCTGCTGTTTGCAGAATTACCAGACTTGTGTCGTTCCGACCGCGGGAGTTCACACTCTGAGTCTAACTCGTGAAGTCTGAACTACCGAGGATGCAAGTCCGAAATTTGCGTACTTGGTATTAAGAAACATGCGCAGACCTAACGTTACGTCACCAGACCATTTGCGTAATCTTTTTAGTTTAGACCGTGATGGAAACGCAGACAGCAACAGGTCTGGGGGAAAAAAGTTCCTGGGACATATTGTTCCAGGTAATTTCGGTGGAAAAGCAGCTTATGTTTCACAGAACTAATCATTGCCTCGGTTGCGTAGGAGACAAAACACATGCACTGATATATTTTAAGATCAGTCAGTGGAAGTTACTTTCAGTTGAAACAGCTCAGACTTACATTTTAGTCTGGGACTAGGCTTAAATCTTGTCTGTGAAACCGGGGGTATATGTAATTACATAATTGCTAATATTGTCTTTGAAATATGGTTAAAGTGTACAGCTGAACGCTGCAAGCATTTATTGAAATCTGAAATCTGTCATTTTTCATCTATTCGTAATTACAAATTTGTAATGATTAAGTTGGAATTTAGTTCATTAAATGTAAGACACACTACAGTAAAAATGATAATCAACTACTTTGCATGTTAATCAACACATCAAAATAAATCAATAAAACGAAACATTATTAAAACACAATGACTTAAAACATTAATTTGACATTATTACAAAGTGTGCTTAAGCGTGTTCAGAAACAGTCATGAGTGCCTCTCTTTAAATGCACTTAAGTGGCCTTTTATTTCATTAATATTATATTATCTGCAAGTACGGTTTTTAGAAATATACTCAAGATTTGATGTACACTACAACTGCACACTTTTCACAAGGGTTTTGCTTACTATTTATTTCACATTAATACAATCACACTCAAAATGCCTAATACAAGCAGGAGATGAAATCCACAGAACCAGGAGTTTGAGCTACATTACAATGATGTTATAAAGGCTAATTATCAAAATTTCAACTAAGAAAAGAAAATTAAAGCATTGTATCTTTTTTTAAATGACCAGCTAAGGCATAAACAAAGACCCAGCTGTCAGACTGTCAGGACTTCATGGGCACATCTGGTATAATTCATTGTTTACATGCAGTCGGACAATAACAGATATATTCACACAACAAATGTCATTCATTGCTATGAACTTGGATGGAGATCAACAGCAAGTTATCAGAGCCGATAAAGCCAGAAGCACTCACATTTAATCGTCAGATCAGTAAACAGCACAAAGCTAATCTGGCAAGCTACAAACCCAGCCGGTGGTGTGTTTTATCGCATAGTTATGCTAACAGATGTCAAGCAGGCTCATAGATGTGGACATGCAGCAAAACACAGACTCGCTATGGCGCTTCCTGTTCGCGCGCACACACACACACACACACAGCACGCATCACCTCTGCAGCTGCATCCCATCGCTCCAAACACAATCGCTGACACATTTACCATGACAATAACCCCCAAGTGCCGTGTCACTTACTTGTTACTTTTTATCATCACTTGTTCTCCCATTTTGACATTACCTCACGCGCCGCGCGCACTCTCTCTTTCTCCTCATCTGTCACTGACTGCTTCTCGCTCAACCTTCTAACGTTCTAACCAACGACGACACACTGCGCCGCGGAACGCCATTGGTCGAATGAGTTCGAAAGGCGTTACTTGATTGGCCAGCACAAATAGTCAACGTCACTTCGGGCTCTGTGATTGGCTCCTTCGCAGGATTCTGCGCATTTTAAGGGCACAACAGAGGTTCTGATTGGTTCTCTTTTGTGTAAGCCCGCCGCTATCGACTTGTGTGCTCCGAAGAAATACTTTGGAAAAAATAAAACATAAATAATAATAATAATAATAATAATAATAATAATGAAGAGAAATGCTTAGGTTGTATTTCAGTCAATAATAAAAAATATATATATATATATTTTCCTTAAAGAAAATTGAGCTTTAACAAATTTAACAAATTTATTATGAAGTATTTTATATTTTTTACCCAAGATTTCATGAACATAATGTAAATAAATAAATGAATAAACAATATAGCAATATTATATTTTTTGTATTATTTTTTGTAAAATAACTGCATTATGAAAATCACTTTTTGAGAATAATTTGAATTTTAAAAAACACTCAAATTACACTATGCATTACAATACTGTGAATTCCGTAAAAAAAAAAAAAAAAGTGTTTAATTGTAACAATGCAAACATTTCCTATTGATCTAAAATATGATTAATCTTCTTAAAATTATAATTTTTTAAAATGTAATTCTTATTTTTAATTTTGGTTATTTTACTTGGGGTAAAAACAGAATTCACATGGAAATAATAAATAAAAAGGTAATAAAAGGAATTTACAAAAGTCAGTTAGTCAATTTGCAATTATAAACTATATATGGCATTATTTTTAAAACATGCAAAGCTATTATTACACAGTATAGCCTTAAATAATTAACATGGTCACCATTGTTTCATAATGAATAAATATGGTTGTTTCTTCAAAAGCATAGGAATCTTTTTTCTTTTGATGTATGCATTTATGTTTTATTTTGGTGACTCATCAAACCAGGTTCGCCGTTTTACTGTACTAATACTGTAGTAAGTCTGATTTTTGGTGGAAAATATTCTTACTGTGGTAAATTTAGGTAAGAATAGCAATATTGCAAAACAAAAGTGTTTCATACACAATGAATGTCATATTTATTGACATATACAAAATTCCAAAGAGTGACCTGTTTTGTCTTTACATGAAAATACATTGTATTACACAAGGTAATAAATACAAATAAAGACGAAAGTAATGGCATCACTATAATACTTTTCAGTATCTCCCCGATTAAAAGAAAACTCACCTATCCATTAGTGCGTCCAAAGAAAAAAAATACTTTACCTTATCCTGAGACCTATTTCTAAAAGCACAAACCTAGTCTAACCTGTAAAAGCCATGCAGATTCTACTGTGGGACCTTTCATCCAGTTGCATGCATTTTTGCTTATTTGTTCTTAAAGATACTATGTGGTCAAAGAAAATGAAATATATATAAAAAAAAAAAAAATTAAAAAAAAAACTCAAATGGCAACAGTTCCGGATCTCTTGCATTTGTAAATCAGAAGATATATTCTCTGAACGGTGCCTTATTCCCTCCAAACCGCAGATGAAAAGCGCAACTCGTAACATAAATGCTCCTTTTTTTGACTGTTTTATCCCCTCAAAGGAAAGGCATGCATGACTCCCGTGTGACACAGTTCTTTCAGCCGTATGGAGAGAATGCGGAAGGAGGCGCTAGGATCTGGCGTTTCTCTCTGTCTCTGCCAGACACTCCCGAACAAGCCCTCTGGCATGAATGATACCTACAACACACACAGAAAACCACACAAATCAGTTTCCAAGATGCATTATGAGTTTAACATGAGTGCATTTGATTTAAAAAAAAAAAAAAAAAAAAAAAAAAAGATATTTAAAAATATACTTTGTCTTTGATCATGTCCACGAACCTCTTTTAAGTCGCTCCATGGCGCTTTTACTCCCTGCATATGTAGGCCTTATTTCTTTCCCAAGTTCTTCAATAATGGCGAGGAGTTCAGCATATTTACTCTGAGGTACTTGGCTCCCATTTGGACCCTAAACATGAAAAAATAAAAAAATATTTTTATTATTCTTTTTTGTTGTTGTTATTGTTGTTATGAGTTTTAAAGTGTAAAAAAAATATGAGTCAATTTAATTTTTTTCAGTTTACACTAATATTTTTGTAATTGTGTTTTGTTTTTATATTTATTAATGTCTATAGTTTTTGTTATTTTAGTATAATCAAGTTCATTTATACTTTATTTCCTGTTTTCATTTTAATTGTTTTTGCCATTTTTATTAGTTTGTGTTTTAATATGTCTATGTAATTTTTATTTTTATTTTAGTTTTCATTATTTCAGTACATCGTTTATTTTATTTTAGTACATCAACTAAATTAATACAGTTTTATTAATTTGAATTAGTTTTTGCTTTTAATGTTTTCTGTTTTAATTTAAATTTTTTGGTTTTTGTCATTTTTATTAGTCTTATTTAATTTGTCTACATTGTTTTTTTGTTTTAGTTATTTTAGTACGTCACATTAAAACAAAAAAATTAATTCAAAATATTAATAAAAACTATTTACTTTAATAGAGTTTTAGTAATTTAGTTCGTTTTAGTGTTTTCTGTTTTCACTTTAATTTTTGTAATTTAGTTTATTTTGTAAACTTTTCTTTTTGATATCTCTACATAGTTTTTATGTCAGGTTTAATTTTTTTTATTTTTAGTACATCAAGTTAAACTAAATAAAAATTAGAAATGAAATAAAATACGTTTTTTTTTATTTTTAAGTGTTAGTTAACTATAAGAACATGAAACATACCTGCGGGAATCCCAACGAAGGCGGCCCAAAGTCGTTTAGAAATGGCTTGTATGACTGTATTGTTGCCATTGAAGATGGAGAGGGAATGTTTCCTGTTAAAGCAACAACACACATCCTTAACTGTATGATACATCATCTTATGACGCAAATACATTACTTCAAGACAGACGTGCATTTGTGCAGCAACTTCTCTTTCGTCTCAAAGCCTCCCAGTTACCACTGTGACAACTAGGCCCGGCCTTCGTTCTATGCAATACCACCCTCCGCCACTAGGTGTCCCCAAAGAGCAATAAAAACTGCACGTCTGAATCCGATCAATCAACAGCCCAAGAGACAATCATGGAGGAAACGGCACGGGCTTGATCTTAGCCGCTAAAAGGATTCATTTTTATCACAATCTAGCGGCCTCCACGCAAACCCATCCGGCCACGGCTCGACGGGGACCCTTCGGGAAGAACCTAAACATGTACCTCACGCCGATATTTAGCCCTAGCGAAGACGAGGAATGCGTTTTTTTCACTAGTAATAATGGCGGATGTGAAGGATCTGACCCTGTAGCGATCAGACTGGACAAAAACTACACACGGCTTTTCCCCAGGTATTCTTTCTCACGCCAATTCTTACATTCGACCAAATACACTCAAGACCAAGAGTTTTCCACGCTTTTTCGGCATACCTTGGTTCCCAGAAGTTCCCGGAAGGTGTTGATGGAGATTGGGTTTGTAAGACATACCTGAAGAGATAATAAATGAGAGAAATAAAATTGTCCCTAAAATCAGCGGAGCGTCCGTCTCACAGACACTTTTTGTTTACAGCGGAGCAGCACCGGCAAATATGGCCGCGTCACTCCTCATGACACCCACACTGCTGTCCATCATCATCACAAAGAACTCAGACAATTAACACATAATTAATGAAAAAATAACCAGCGTTGTCCATCATCACAGTGACAACTGGAGAAGTTACAAAATCATTAATAAAAAAAAAAAATACTGCTCGTTATCACGAAGATTTAAACCTTTTGAATAGGTTTTATTTGTAAGATTTTTTTTTTTTTTTTCAGTTTTAAGAAAAATACACTTTTACTTAAAAAAAAGGGGGAAAATGAAGGGGATTTTTAATTTTTTTTTGCAATGAAATATGATCAGATTAAAATTTAAATTTTTCCCCAAGATCTAACACTTGCAATTTTAGAACCAAATACTTAAATCAAGCGGGATGAACAGATTCCAAAAGAATTTAGTTGAGAACAAATCTTGTTTAATTAGATTTAAAGTGGATTATGTATACTGAAACATGTTATTTTACATACACTCCTCTGACTTTTAGAACTACATTTATACATTTTCTTTCGAAATGCACCAAATACTGAAAATAAAAGATTTCAGGTTTACCTACTACAGTTTCCTTCTCGTTCATTCCTTACCACGCTGAAAAATAAAAAGTTAAATACACTTTATGAATGCAAAAAAGAAGTGGTTCCCCTGAAGTAAAGACATTTTGAAATCGAGGTAATCCACAAGATTTATTGGTCATATGCAAGAGGTAGAGATCTTGCAGTCAGTTAAATTTTTCCATAGATTCTTTGTACAACAAATCCATCAGTAGTGCAACTCGTGCAAGGATGAATGACATTGTCTTTAGAGTGCTGCGACATCTACAATTCAGCAAAAACATGACATTTCAGATATGCAACTATACATCGAGATATAGTAGAGAGACCGATCGCGTGTCAAACTCACACATTTACAGCAGAAATGAGGTTTTTGTCCCCAATAACACGAGTGACGGCAAATCATTAAAAGCAAGAAATAGAAAAACTGAGCAAAAGCATTGATTGATGTGGCCTTCTGTAGAGGACATTCCAGTTTACAATCGCACATGAACTGAAACGCTGGAAAGCAGTGAAAACCTGCTGACCCGCTTCCGTCATCTAAACAAAATCCAAAGGGTTTGTCAAACCATGCAACGTCTCTGATCCAGTCTTTAGGGTTGGGCTTGCACCGCTTACACCCGTCGCGTTCCTGCTTTCAAATCAGGGACTGTATTAAGTGGTAAACAAGCAGCGTCATGCCCAAGACATGCTGGGTCAGAAGGCTGAAGGTGGGGACAGATGGAGGCGAGACGAGAAAAAGAAACTAATTTGTGAGTAACCCCTGAGCGCTGTCCTGTGTACATAGTAGTGTGTGTGACTTCATAAAGCCACGCGGGTCGATGGAAAGCACAGGCCATGATTTAGCAGACTGGAGGTTGTGAAAAGGAAACGGCCTGACCAAGTATCGTCCAGTTTCGCCCCTCTCAGTGCGGTTTCCTGACGCGCA
Source organism: Tor tambroides (assembly GCA_021397915.2). Taxonomy (NCBI): domain Eukaryota; kingdom Metazoa; phylum Chordata; class Actinopteri; order Cypriniformes; family Cyprinidae; genus Tor; species Tor tambroides. The sequence continues at coordinate 103,908 of JAFVLL020022204.1, forward strand.
GAGCTCTGATTCTGTAGCTCCTTTGGCAACGAGTCCTCTTTGGACATGAACCCTGAAATATTAAATATGACACGAGCACCGTCTTCCTCGCGGCGTGCCGGAAGAGGAAGGGTGGCTGGCTGGCTTACGATGCCGCATCTGCCCTAAAGCGAGGGGTGTTTGTGTCACGCTATGTGTTGACTGTGTGGCTGATGCTCTGCGGATGGAGCTGCTGCCACATTTGCTGCTGCTGCACGGCCAGCTGCTGAGACTGATCTGATGACGAGAGGATGTTGATCAGCGGCGACACGCAGTTGGCGGGAATGATCAGACCTGAGAAGAAAAAAAAGAGTGAAATTTTTTTTTTTTTTTAAGGGCCCAATGAAATCCGTTTAGTTTTTTTTCCCATGTTCCGTTTTATTTTTTCCAAATTCCATTTTTTTCCTGTTTTGTTGGTTGAATTCAATCTCATGAGTACTGAAGCAAGCATGGGCTGAAACATCTGCTCTTTGGTCTGTTTTTAAGACACCTTGCACTTTTATATATGAAAAATAAAAGATATTTTTGATAAGACCTTTTTTGGCCTGATTGCATTTTTCCCAGTTTGCGGACAACTGGCTACCTGGTTGATTATCCTTTTTTGTTTTACACACCTGAGAACTCATTGGTTCTTTTTTTTTTTTTTCTTTAAACACAATTCCTGCTTGATGAATTAAATTAAATTTTAGTAATCAAAAAGCATGTCTAATCAATTGAAATGACAATTACACAACAACTTTTAAAAGTTTAACAAAAATTTGATACTTGGGGGTAACGTTTTATTTTTTCCCCCCAAATACTGTCTTTAGTTTTTCTGGATTGTTTATTTCCCCCATTTTAATTTTTCTGAACTGTTTTAATGGTTAAATTTAAGTAAGCAAAAACCATGTATAAGCAATTGAAATTATGAAACTTCTACAATTTCTACTTTAAAAGTTTAATAAAAATACAATTTTTAGGGCCTTATGAAATGTGCTTTATTTTTTATGAAATGACGTTTTTATTTTTCCAAAGTTACTTAATTGAAACTTCCCAAGTCAACTGAAACTTAATTTATTCTTTTTACATTAATAGGGACATATGAAATTATTTTTTCCCAGAAATTCTGTCGTGTTTTAATTTTTCTGGATTTATGATTTAATACACATTTATATAAAGTGGTAATCAAATGAAGGCATAAAACAATAAATCAATCTCTTTTAAATTTTAAAATGAATATGAGAAATTCCACACAACAGCGGTTTACAGTTAAAATTAAAACATGGAGTAGTTAGTAAATTTACAATTACTTTGAGAAGTACACTCTACTGTACAATAATAATGTATTTGTCTGTATTTGTACCTGTTTGACAACTTACCCACAATTCTCTGCCCGTCCTCTGTTCTCAAACGTACAATCTGCATCTTCACATTGGCTCCGCTGACTGAGGCCAGCACGCCCTCCACTTTGGTCCACACACTGAGGACAGAGCCACAGAGGACATAGTATGTCCTGCACCGCAGCCCGATCTCACACTGTAGCCCCAACGACACTTTCTTACAGTTCCCTCGCCTGTCAAAAAAGTGTTTCTCATGACAACATTTTCAGACTTCTCAAATCAAAAGTGAAACTGCATGTTTGTTTCTATTTTCACTTCTGAAATGACTTGAAAGAAGCACCTACCAGTATGCATGGGAGCAGACGTTAGCCGAGGAGTTGTACTGATCAATCCAGTGCTGCTTGGCATCATCAGAGAGGACCTATTTTGAGATGAGAAGGATTAGAGACTGTACGAGCTGAGGAAATGACATGAAACAGTCTGCAGGATGCCAAAAGAGGCTAAAATTAACATACACCAAGCACCAAATGAGAAAGCAAATTTTTGATTTTGGATGTTGACTTATAAGTGGTTTAATCTGCATGATAACATGACCCTCATTATAGAGATACAGAAGTTTTCAGAAAGTTAGACATGCAGCTGGGAAGCCTGAAACTCATGTGACGAACAATGCTGGTGTTAAACATTTGAAGATCAAATTTAAGATGTTGTTATGACTTTGTAATTAGCCCAGTGTGCTGCTTGAAAATGGCAGATGTCTCAATCTCAGAGCAACTGACATAAAAAGCATGCTTTGATTTTGGGATATTTTTAAGGTGCTGTTTCACCTCGAGTCTAGCTAGAACAAGCTGTTTCACGTGACACAATAACTAGGGTGTGACCATGTCCTCTTTTTCCCGGTCATGTCCTGGCCAAGATTTCTAAATTGCCTAAAACATTTGGGTTTAGCTTTGTTTTCTTACTGACGTACCTTCAACAGTCCTCACACATTGTGTGTGCATATTTGCATTGGTTTGACATTCTCTGTACATCCTGCATCCCACACTTGGTCAATTATGTACGACTGAATTCTACTGGTCAACCTACTTTGGTCATATTAGCTTTAACAAGTATGAAAACAACAGGAAACTTAAGCCAAAACATGGACATTTCAGGCAATTTAGAAATCTTGGCCACAGCATGTCTAGGTAAAAGAGGACGTATGGTCACCCTATAATAACCAGTGAGATTTGTTGGCAAAAAATATTTACTGAACTAATGGAAAATACATACAGCTGCTAAAAAAAAAAAGGCTCATAGATGGTAAATTTATCATTTGACCCCAATGATGAACCAAAACATAAAAATGCAATTAAACTACAGTAATTTAATACCTTTTTACTTCTCTTTTTGATGTCCACATAGGTCTCCAGTTTAACTTGTTTTCCTATATTTGGTCTGTACACCATAAAGAGCCTCTTTCTGGGATTGACCTCCTTTATCAGGATGGCAATTTTCTTGTTATTCCGCACCTTAGGATGAAACAGAATGCTGTTAGGTTTAGTAGTTCAATGAATAGAAATTGGGGTGCATAAAGGGGAAATAAAAAGCTTGTTCACCTGTACATAAAAGCCATCATCCGGTCCGTTCTGGTCAGCCCAGACGTGGGTGGCATCCTCCCATGACATTCCCCGCTCCACGCTCACCTGAAGACAGAAACAATTTTTGCCCATTAGCCAATTATGACATACATAAACAATAATAATTGCATCATAATGATGCTCATAAACATGGACACCTATTTTACATACTGTATAGAGCTCCACATGCCCCGAGGTGGAATATCCTGGTGTCAAGAATTTCTTTACATCAACTTTCTTCACTTTCTCATCTCCAGAGCCCAAATCTGCAAACAAAACATACATTTAAACTAAAAAAAAAAAAAAAGGGAACAAAATGAGCTCATCTTGAAGTCGAAAAAGGTTTTCACTACATTAAAATGCTGGCAAATTGAGTCAGAATGCACACAGGCTAATTTTGAGCTACAGGCAAAAAAAAAAAAAAGGGAAACATTTTGGTTGAATTTGAGGTTCACACAAAAACGAGTTCATTAAGCCTTTGCCTAGCGATCCCAATGCTCCAAATAAATTTGTATTGGAGTTTTGTGGCCTATAGCCCAAGATTTGTTTCAATAGAACTTCCAAACTGAGGTCTTTATAATATTTAAGACTTTAGTCATGTTTAAACAAACACTCTCTTACCTAAAATCCCCATGTCGTATCTTCCAGTCTTTTTGGCATTCTGAATGACAGCGCTCAAAGTGTCAGAGAAATATTGAAAGAGAGCATTTTGTTGCTGGACCTCCATACCAAGAATCCTGTTCAAGAACTTCCCGATGTTGTTGTAGTCTATAAAAAATGAATAAATAAATACAAGTTATGTGGCATGAGAAAATGAAAACTTGTCAATAGACTGGGGCACATTTTCAACTGCAAGTTTTAAATACTTCACATGTTTTATTCAGTTTTATTCAGAGATGTTGAACTAATACAAAGACATGTGATTTAGAGACCAACTGATATTGGATTTTGCTCATACAACAGCAATTTGTTTATAATGTATTGAGCCAATACTAGTAATATCTGTATAATGAATTAATGTCCATTTAGTCTTTCCTTCCTGTGATAGGGCAGCCATTCATCACCTTAATCACATTAGGCCAGCAGGTGATTCTAGTTTTTCTGAACTCTTCAAATGATACTTAAACTTTCTTAAACTTAACACTTTCTATGGTTTTAATTTGATCAGGCTGAATTTAAGACATTGAAGACTTTTTGAAGACCAGCGGGCACCCTGAACATTTTGTGTGAAAAGAAAAACTAAGAATGAAATAGACTGTGAAAATCGCTCACCTTTGTCCAGTGAGAGAACACCAGATCTATCCTCCACATTTATCAGCCCCACTCCAATTAAACCGTTGCGGATTTCTGAGAATAAAAAAAGAAAAGATAATACAAGCCATTAGGTTAAACTTAGTGGTTTTCCAGTGACGGTTTACAGCTTTTAAAAACAATCAACTGTACCTTTAAAGAAATCCCCATCAAAGTCAGCAGGTGGAGACACTAAAGGAGAGTCCAGACTGACAATAGACTTCATAACTATTTCCAGAGCGTTTCTGCCGTACTGTAGATGAGAAAAAGACATCAGCACATAGTCTAGCAACAACCCTATTTAACACTGACGGTGTGTGTAATCTAATCTTACTTTGTTGTCAAAGTTAAATCGGCTGAGATCCCTCGTCTCTGTGGCCCTTCTGTCTCCGTGCGTTAACGCCCCCTATTTGAGAAAGACAAACACAATTAGGCTTACAAAATTAAAACTGACCCCGTTGGCGTGCAACACGTGCATGAGGGACTTACCAGGCTTTCTAGACGTTTGGCAACAATCGAGGCGAATCGTTGCTCTCCAGCGAGTTCAGAGATGAGAAACACATACTCAGGTGCTGTGACCTGGTTGGATCGGTGTGTTCGACCTGTTTGCAAAGAATCCAAAGAGTTTGTGAACTGAGAACTCAAAAAAAAAATTATACTGTATTAATAGACACTCAAAATATTTAGAATATTATACACATACAAAAACATAATATTTATTTTTATTTATTATATCTTCATTATTAATATCATGTACCCACCAAACTGCTGAATAGCTCTGTCAGCACTCCAGGGCAGCTCTAATGTCATGTGTACCCTCCTCCTCTGGTTCTTCACTCTGCGGTCGGCTTGAAGTGAAATACCAGAGCTGGCAGCCTCTGAGATAATTGCGATGTTCTACCAAGGTGAACACAGAGCTATTTAAATGCTGTTCACAATATTAAAACATTACACAGATGTGGGTAAAACCAAAGCAGCATACCTTATCACCATCCATGAACCTCTGCTTCTCCGTGAGGTTTAAGATCTCAACTGGAACGTCAAGTTCTGATCGAGACTCGTAGGAAATGCTGCCATCATCATTGCTGACTACCCTGCCTTTGCGGCCAGTCATCTGCATTGCATAAGACACACACACACACATTTAAAATGGCATTGTTTTAATTAAATACAGTGTACACAAAATAACTGGTGGCCCTAAAAAGTCTCTATGAAAAGACCAACCTCTGCAACATTATCAGGGCCTCCAAGCTCATCGATGAGTTCGTCAAGCGTGTTGGGTGGCAGATTCTCTGCCAGCCGCTCCAGTTTCTCCAGCAGGTCCCTCTTCATTCGCTGGGCGTCTTCAACAGCATCCTGACTGGTCACACAGCTGCTCTCCTCTGGCTCACTTTTGGCTTAAGAATAATTATTTAATGTGATTATTAGTACTAATATACACAGGACAATGACCTTCTTCATTATACTGCTTTGTTGAAGAACTCTCAGCTGTGATTGTCTGTGATGAAACTCACTGCTCACTGGTTACTTACCTACAACAACCGTGTTGTTTGAAGGTTTGATGGTGGGGGTTGTAAAAGTGGGTCTAGTTGTTCCAAGCCCAGAGGCTAACAAGGCACTTTGAATAGAGTCCGGATCAATGCTCTTTTTCTTCTTCTTGTTCCTCTTGTCTTTGCTCTTTTTTGTGTCTTTTCTGATGAGCCACGGATCTAAGTTTCAAACAGTTGTCAGCATTTGAAAATTAATATGGTATCAACATTGAATTGAATTAAGGTGAATAAATGACACTATTGTCTTCTGTAGAGCTGCTTATTGCTGAACTGGATTCATTTTATATCTGATGAACTTTGCAACGTTGACACAGTTACTAAACAGAAGTGAATCAATGCTGAACTGACCCAAGTTAAATAATGACAGTATTGTCTTCTGTACAGCTGCGACATTAACAATGCTTATTTCCTGTTTATCAATGTCAAGCTGCTTAGAAATAATCTGTATGGACCCTTTTCACATTTGCGTTCCCATTTGGCCTAATGTGGGGGGTGGAAATCTACAATAGTGTTTTTACAAAAGATGGAAAAATACAGAGAGTACATTGATCAGAAGACAGACAGATGTCAAATTTGCCATCAGTCTCTCTCCTCCCTCAGCTGCTGTTTTAGAAACACTCGTGCAAAGGCGTTAACTAGTCTTTTGTAACTTAAAGCCAAGGTAATATAACAATGTGTAGAGTTATAATTTACAATGTTAATGACTTTGCATCATCAGAGTCTGTGAAAAGGGGTCCATTGTATAAAGCGCTACTAAATATTGTGGATTGACCATCTTGAGTGTAATAATTTACAATGTTAATAACTGTGGAAATACATTGTGACAGTCTGTGAAAAGGGTCCATTGTATCCACCTTTTTCTTCAACACAGAAGTAAGCCTATGGGTGAGACTTCCAGTCATTCATCGTTATAGATAAATAACGAGAAGAATAACAACGTGCAGTAAACGGTAAAACCTTTTGCACTACAAACCAGTTTGTTCATAATTAAGATAATACATTAAAATAGTCGTATATCGTAAGACACAAATTTTCAATATAAAACAGCAAAACGAACTGTTTTACACAGCTAAAAATAGCTGGACGTGGATGAGACCAGAAGCTAGACCCATAGAATTTACAAATGGCCGCGCCCATTTTTACGGCAAGAAAAAGTTGGATAAAGCGCTATAAAAAAAAAAAAAAAAAAAAAAAAAAAAAAAGACTAAAGATTCTCACCATCTTCCTCATCCTCACTGGAATCATCCTTGAAAGGGTTGAAGTCATCTTCATCCTCCTCCCCTGAGCTGACCGACTTGAAGCTGTCGTCGCTTTCCGCATCTTTGTCCGAATCATCAGAGTTGCTCTCATCTGAGCTGGTACCAGACAGACCCCCAGATTTACGAGCCTTCTTCACTTGCTTCTTTGTTTCTGGACCTGCAAACACAAGTCACCCACGGTCATTACTGTCCCTCATTTTCGATTTGAGCAACCCAAAAGCCCAAGAGTGGTTTTACTTCCTCCAACATCGAAATGTGCTCATAGTTTCAGAGTGGAAACTGCTGCTAAATATAACAAGGCATCGCTATTGCGGTTTCCATGTGCATGCGAATAGTACCTTTTCGCTTTTTGCCCTTCTGCTCAGCGGAGGTCTCTTTAGGTGAAGGCGTTTCCTTCACACTCAGGTCGATGCCTAAAAGACTGAAGAGTTTTTGTCTGTCTGGTGCAGGAAAATGCTTCTCTACCAGGGACTGCAGTACACCCCTTTAAAAGATCATGCAAACTTTCAAAACATACATACTTTCAAAACATCACTGAAAATGATACTTTGGCCATTTTCATCTGTTACAGACTAAAGCATGTATAAAAGGAATTATTTCTCATTAAGAAAGAGTTCACCTACAAATTAAAATTTGCTTACCCTCAGGCCATCCAAGATGAGTTCACCAGAACAGATTTGGAGAAATTTAGCATTATATCACTTGCTCACCAATGGATGCTCTGCAGTGAACTTTTGCTATAACACTAAATTTCTCCAAATCTGTTCAGATGAACAAACAAACGTATCTAAATCTTGGATGGCCTGAGGGAGAGAACATTTTCATTTTTGGACAAAATATTAAAACTACTTCCTGCAAATGTATTACACTCACTTTGCAGTGGAGACAAAGTCATTGAGCTCGCCTCCTCCCTCCTCCAAGGCCTCAAGGGTTCGAGCCTCTCCAGTTGATTGAAGACCAATCACCACACACTACAGAGAAGGTTAGAGATCAGCACAACCAAAATCACCGTAATTCTTTCTCTCTGAAAGCTTTTTTATTATAAGAGAATGTCCAATCTAACCTTTCCATTTTTAACCTCCTCTCTGGCCAGCTGCACCACTCTCCGAACCTTGGAGGCAATGCACAGGTACTTGAAGAACCTCTGGTGGGCGGACCAGAACTGACCCCACATGGACTTTTTCATCCGTTGTTCAGCATCCATCAGGTTGGCAGCTTGCTGGAACTTCTCTCTTGCACTGACCCACTGCAAGTTTGCAAAATAAATGACTTTAAAATCATTTAAAGGATTTGAAGTCACACATAGCTAATGGCAAAAAATAGTTCAGTTTTAGTTCCGGCATTTTACGCACCAAGCGAACTGCTTTGTTGTACATCTTGATGTAGTCCTGCGTTAAGGGAACCACTTCGATTTTAAACGTCACGCCTGTGAAGCTCAGCTGTCGAGCAATGTACATTCCTCTCAGCTTCATATCCATGGCAACAATCTCCATGGCACCAACACCTCTAAAATAAATCAACCAAAAAAGGGTTACATTCAATGTTGAGGATGCATGCCGGTACTAAAAAGCAAGGTCATGGACACAAACTCCGGTCTGATAGACTTGCCTTCTTTCAACAGCTTGTATAAAATTTGTAAACTCCTTAAATGGAGTTCCTTCCCCCCAGATCCCAAGGCGATTCATGTAGGCCATATTGCGGGGTTCGGACGCTCCTACACAAAACCAAACAAAAGATGTATAAATAGCAAAATACAGAAATAAATGCATTGGAAAAAGAAACATGAATTCATTCAAGCTGATAGATACATAACATCCATAGTCACATACCTGTAGCACTTGCGTACACAACCCGGGCTTTTGGCAGCTTATTCTGCAGCTCTAAAACTGCCAGCCCGGTCTTTGTGGGCTTGGATGACCCAATAGGGCAAACATTTTTGGCTTTGTGACACTCATCAAATATGATCTAAGATGCTCAGTCAAGGGAATCAGTCACCATAGTTACCAGAGGCAGAGAGCTGAATACAATCACACCATGTGAAGCGCTTCATTGTGGTTCAGTCAATATGCAAAGAAACGTGATTATTTTTGGTCTAGAGCACGGAATGTTCTTTTAGGAATGTCAGAATGATGTAGTACCAAACTTGTAGAAATGAGAATCGTGAATTTATCAACTTTTAAAAAAAATTTTGGCATCACGACAACTAGTCTTTAGGGATGCGCCAATACAGTCCGATACTGGGCTCCTGTACTCGTACTCGTTAAAATGCCCCAATACCAAACGCCGATACCACACAGCATGTGATAAGTGCCGTATTCAGACAAAGAAACACCAGTAACAGAACAACAGACAGCAGAATGGTGTTATTATTAGATTAAAGATGTCTATGACGTATATGTCTGCAATTAATATAATGTTAAACATTCAGTATTAACGCCTGTATAGCTGATGTGCGCGAGCTGATAAAGCGCGCTGAGTGGACCGAGCGCAAGACGGCGCACATGTGTGAACTTGTCGAGTTAATATCCCCTTCTCACAGACATCACTGGAAAGTTTGTAGTTCGGTTGGATGTGTCAAAAACAAGTAAAACACTGCACAAGTTACATTATTAATGGTAGGGAGAGAGAGAGAGAGAGAATATTTGATTTTCGCTCACTTAGCACATGCATCATTTGGATTAAAACTAAATGGTAAATATAAAACAACATTTATAGGGGCATTCACTATAAACATTTATTTTCAACCTTATGCATACATAACACAAAAGTGAAACTATCTGCCAGTGTAAATGCGCTAGGCTGTACTGTACTTGTCCCTCTCATTCTGCACCAATACAAAAACGTGCACGTGTTTCTGTATTATGCGAGTCGCTTTGGAATATAAATTGCAGCACGTTTCAGATGAAAAAAAACGCTACTTATAATTCTGAAAGATTTAATGTTAATGAGTGGTTCCCTGCAGTATTACAGCAAAAGCGTGATTACAGTACTGAGCCACTGCAATGGAGCAGCTCTAATGCTATTAAATTAAAGATGATGTACCAGAGCAAAAAACAGTGAAAATAACTAAAACTTGTAAAATACATTTTAACTGGCATAATTAAGCATGAAAATAACTGAAGGATATATTTGATAAATGAAGTTAACCAACTAACATTATACATATTCTTTTGGTTTCAGTACCCAATATTTAAATTTTTTTTACAAATACAATGAAAATACCGGTATCGGTACTCTGTATCGGCAAGTACCAAAAATAAAAGTATCGGTATCGACCGAGTACTGGAAAAAGTGGTATCGGAGCATCCCTACTAGTCATGCACTGATTTTTTGTTTCGTTTTTTTGGTTACGAAAACTAAATTAAAGTTTTTAAATTTCCTGACAATCAAAGCCAAATGAAATGTTTTCTTTTCTAATCATTTAATTAATCAAATCTGTCTACTAGATCAACACATAAAAACTGAGTTGTATATAAACATTTAAATTGCCCATAAGTTTTTATTAACTTTTTATTGATATTAATTTAATTTAATATAATGGTGGCTATAATAACTTGTTCTCATGAGAGATTTAATGACATGACATGCGCAAATTAAATATGTTAAATGCCACAAAACTAATTAAGAAAACAGGTTAAGTAAAAAAAAAAAATTGCATGTTATTTAGTGCGTATCTATAGAGTTCCTTTTTTTTTAGCTAGCAAGCTGCGGACATTGAATAGTTTTCCTAAGCTAAATGTAAATGTTGTTTACAAGCTATTTTATTGATGTCTTTCCAAACTTGAAATACTGTCGCTTGAACTGAGTGCCAAAACGCCACAATAAAGAGCATCAAAACGTCACTTATTGTATGAATTTTGTTATAAAATTGGCAATCTCGGACTTTCTTCCTTCCTACTATTTTCACTTTAACTTGAAAGGATACAACACCATCAAAGTCGTCTCCACACCAGTGTAGTAACTGTTTGAATCTCGTCTTATACTTTCCCCCAGACTGGCTCTCTCCAATCAAGGATGAGTATGTGGCAAAGATCACACCTTTTTTCACACTCCCATTGTGTTTCGATGAGATCTTGCCGTATTTGAACTGAAAGAGAGATAGAAAATGTATTTTCTACTCGAAATACACAAACATCTTGATATGTTGGCTAAGAAGCACTTAATGTACCTTGTTTAGTGAATGGACCTGAATATTCTTTGCTCCAATGTCTCTCAAGTCCCTCTCTGCATCGTATTTCAAGTCATTTGAGACACTAAACCTGTACAGACCGGTGGTGGAAAAAACCCCATGAATAATGGTACAATTACACACCAAAAAGCAGCTTGAAGGAGGAAGAAAACAAGTGATTACCAGAGGGACCTTTTCCTGCCAAGAAGATAATTTTCATATATGATTCCAGCAATGGTTCTACCCTTTCCAACGCCAGCCCCATCTCCAATCAAGTACGCTGCTCTGTCTCCATTTGGTAGGAATGTCTCATGTTGCTGTACAAAGAGACATGATTGAAAGAGACAGATCTAATATACCGCAATACATCACTTTAGAAACTATAGTAATTGTGATTTGACATGAAAAATGAACTAATAATGGTAATAATGAACTAATGAACTAACTAAAATGAACTAATGGTAATAACATTGTCGAGGTTAGAATATGTAAAAACGGTCCAAACCTGAGAAGCATATGTGACTGCCTCAAGCTGTAGGGCAGATAACCAGCCTCTATCGATGGTCTCCTCTGGAATGGAAAGTCTGTACCACACATTTGGCGGGTTGACACTGGACAGAGAGCTGGTCTCCACCACAGGATCAGGGTGCCGCAGTCCAATTCTCACTGAGAGACGAAATAAGATCAACTTTACAAACTTGCCAAAACAGTGAAAAAACAAACAAACTATGGCTTAGTTGGCACTATATTTTTCATAGATTACATGTAATGTACAGCTAAGGAATTGCTGGCTGTGCACAATCCTTTGCTTAAGCACTCTGATAACACAATTATACATACATTTCATCGGCATGTATTCGGCATATGTCTCTGCATGGCCCAGCTCCTCCTCTTCCTCTTCCTCTGGTTCCTCTTCCTCCTTCATTCCTGGCAATTTCTACATTCAAATAAAAACAATCCAAAAAATTTAAATGACAGCTCAATCCTCAATGAATGTCTCATTACATTTAAATACGAATAAATAAACTTACATTTACAGGTGAGAAGCTCCGCATTTTCATGTCATCGTTGACCCAGATTCTTGCTACATCTTTGCTGGACACCTCCTTTTTCAAGCCATTGTTTAATTCCGCTAAAGAAAATGGAAACAAGAAGTATTCACAAATGAGAGATAAATATTCACACCCACCCACAGCAGCTTGCCAGAAATGATACGGCCCACCACATGAAAGCACCTGTGAAAACAGACTCAGTGCACTTCAGTTAAAACCCTACCCATACCTGATCTGTTCATCATCTTTGTGGAGAGCAGAATTATTTCTGAAAAGAAGAGCATTAACATTAAAGCAAAACAGCATGATTACATCCACACAGTCTCTAAACAAGCTTTAGTCAATGCTCAAATTTTTAACAATGAAACTCTTCAGTGCACCATAAATACTAGAAATTCAAAAGAGTTTTAAATTATCAAACAGTTATTTTGACAGTTAGTTTATAACACCGAGCTACTGTTATAAACATGAGCCCCGTCAGACTGGTCGTGGCGGCGGTGTGGCAACAATATATAGTGATATTCTCAATGTTACTCAGAAA
>JAFVLL020022205.1:0-21125 GCA_021397915.2 Tor tambroides
CATCATATATATATATATATATATATATATATATATAACAATACTGAGGAAGGAAGACTGAATGAAGGTGTACCTCTCCTGAACACTGAGCCATCAGCTCTGGGAAGAGCCTCATTCTCGCTCTGCTGCGAGTCCAAACATTTGAACTAGACATGGTTCAGAAACTACAAAATACCTTACAATAATCCTTTTATTTATCAGCAAAATAATAATTTGGTGGGTCGAACTCTGTCAGTAATCCGAAATTCATTTAAAAATCACTGAGCCGGCTCATAGATGCAGAGTGTACATTCAACACGGACAGCGCCATGCTTGTGACCTCTGAGATAACGTGTGTAAACCTCCCTTTGAGAGTAACTGGCCAATCAAAGCGTTAATCTGGAACCAGAAACATATGCACTGCTTTGCGATTGGTTGTTTTTTTCTGTTGTAGTTTCCTACTTACAGTGGAGAGCCAGTAGTAAGACGGAGTTGATTTCAAAAACATTCAGGATTTCGAGAAATCCACTCCAGATTAACTTCCGCATTCGATCACGTGGTCTTTAGAACCTCGTTCTATTGGCTGCGACATCTTTAATTCATTTCCACGATTCGATTCATTTGAACCGATCACCAAAGAGGTAATTCGCGAAAGAATCAGTTCAAACAGTTCACTAAAAAGATTCGACTCACAAAGCGGACGTAGCAACGTCAAACCGGGGTGGGTGAGCTAAACAGAGGTCCGTGTGGTTTGTGAAGACATTCTTGGGCAGGCAGGACCTGCACTGTCACCCGCCCCGTGAGCAATGGTACATAGACAGGCGGAAAAACACAGATTTCTTCACCATGGCATCATTATTGGAACGGTTGGTTTTCCTACAAAAAGTACGTATCCGTGGAACTGGGAAAATAATGTCATTTCAGCTATCTTTGACGCCAAACCTGGTTTTCTACGTTGTTTATTGATATCTGGCGTTAGCAGTGGTTAAATAGATAAACAGACAGTTTATCTCTGCATATGATTGATATTTCTGTTTACAGAGAGTGGAAAAAGACAACCATAATTACCATGGTACTTCCTTGGTGTTTTGAAAATATACCATGGTATTATCATGGTGTTTTTGACGTGTACCATAACATGAGTACCTATGGTCTATACTAGTAGTACTATTTCTAAGTACCTTGAAGTACCATATAAATACCATTACATTCAGTGCGATAATATGTAAACGTACTATTGTATTACTATAATTGTGCCATGGTGCTGACTTTGTGAGTGGATTCAGATGGTAATACCACTGTACTATGGTACTATATATAATGATTCTTTGGAAGTCAAATTTCCTCACCTCTTTTTTTTGTGTCTCAGGTGCCAACACTTATGAGAGCAACATCAGATGACGAATCGCCCTGTCCCGGCTATATATTTGAGGAAATCAGCAGTATCCTTTTTTTCCATTATGTAATAGAATAGGGCAGAATAATGAATGCTTTGCCATCAGTGGACCTTAACTGTCATGATATTTAAGAAATTTCCCATGAGTCAGTGGGCTGCTGCCAGTTTCTTCTTGAGTACCTCTTGGAGAGACTACAGGTGGAGTCCTGCCATGTCAAACTTAAGGTGAGTTTGGGTGGGTTGCCTCGGTTGGAAACCAAAAGGTTGTAGAATCAAACCCTGAAAAGTGTAATGAACTTCCTTTACTCAGTGTTTTTAAATGTTTTTGAAATTTTGGCTTTAGTTGTGTTTATTATGCTTTTTAACCCTGTCCAAGGTCCTGAAGATTCTCCTGCATTTATGTGGCCATGGACCACCTCACTTCCTCACAGAGCTCCGGCGGAATGCTACATTTATACAAGAAGTAATTGGTAAGCATATCTTAACAGTTCAAGATTAACACTGTGGCACTTTTAAAAGGAAGTCTTTTTAACTGATTCTAAGGATTTGGTGTACACACATAAACCAGCTATTATGTCTAATCAATAAAACCAGAGCATCAGTAACTCTTGAACTCTTTCAGTCAAGATGCAGTGATGTCAGCAACCCATTTTACTTGGTGAAACAGGATATTCAGTAAGATACAAATACAGGGTGGGACCTGGTTTAAGCCACTGGTAATTGATTGGGTTGTTGATTGGACTGAAATGTGGTCTCTGCATGACATGAAGTATGGGATGGATTGGTGACGACAGCCAAACTGGCAAGTCATTTAAAGGCAAAGAGATAAATTATATAGTGACGAAAGTTTGCAAAGGCATATGTTTCTTGAGCACCTGATCAGCATATTAGAATATTTTCTGAAGGATCGTGTGACACTGATGATGCTAAAAATGTAGCTTTGCCATTCCAGGAATAAATTACATTTTAAAACATATTAAAACAGAAAATAGTAATTTTAAATGATAAGAATGATAAGATAATAAAAAATGTCTTTCTTAGTGTACAGTGGCCCCCTGGACCCCATCCATGGAAATGCTCTCTTTCAGAAAGTCAGAAGCTCTGCTCAGGTAAAACTGTCTCTCTGTGCAGACAAATCAGTCACATTGATCAATTAAACTGCAGCACATTCATAAAGAACATGCAACATATAATTAATACATGAAGCAATCACTTTTATTTGTATTTTCTGTGTATTACTTGTTATTTATTAATAACTAAATTGAGTCAGTGTTTGTTTCTATACAGGAGTTGGCTACTCTACTCTTTAATGATACCATGTCCCCAGATTCTGGACTGTCTCCACACAAAATAGTGACACAGTCTGTGGGTGAGTGAACCAGGATTTGTGTTTTTGAATGTCTCTATTTAGCTTGTTTAATGTAAGTTAAAAGTATTAAACATGTATAGTATGTATATATGATATATACCAAGATTTTTGTTTGCAGGAATGGGCTCAGAGTTGCTCAGGTCTGGCATGCAGGGGTTCGGATACAGCCCAGGAAGGAAAGAATCCAGTAAGGCACAGACATTTAATATCATTCATTCTACTCAACTAATATTTACAACTGAAAGGCGTGCTGGTGTGTGTCCTGTCTTATTTCACGCAATGTTTGCCTCACTCGTTCAGGTGGAGGGACTCTGTTGGACAAGATTCAGAAAGCTGCCGAAGTGGTTGCCAGCGCTGTCCTACCTCCAACAGAGCACCCTGGCATCCGTCTCCATGACAACCATTACCACGCTGTGGTGGCACCCTCTGCTACTGTGGAGATGGCAGTGCCAGCATGTGCCTACAACATCCAATCCCACGGCCACAGAGGTGAGCCATGCACAGATTTTAAAAGCAGGTCAAGTGCATGTTAAGAATATCAAAGAATTGACCATTTCTCCTACTCACAGCATCCCACAGGTGCCCAGGGCAGGCTGGTGGAGGCTGGGAGGAAATGGACAGTGGGCACAGCTCCTCCCACAACTCATCCCAGGAGACTGCAGAGGCCAGCCAGACCTCACTGGGAGGAAGCAGTAAGTCGGGCGGCTCGGGCAGCCACTCCGGGGCGAGTCGGGAGAGCGGTGACCTTTCAGAGCGGTAAGGGACAGACGGCTACAGGGCTTTTGTCCTTGATGGAGGTCAGCACACATTGCTTTCTCAAGTGTTTGAGGTCATTAACGCCAGGTCATTGCATAGCTAAGGGGAAATTTAAGGCTGGCGTCTTATTTCTAGTATTAAAACAGCAGCATCCAATGTCATTTGTCATCATTTGCAACAAAATCACAAGAAATATATATATAAGAAATAATATTATATTTTGCATTATATTATATTTTAAAGTTAAATTAAGCATAAACTCTCTTTATGATAATGAATTTTGAATGTTTAGGGTGTTTGTTGGTTTTTTTCTCAATGACCCTCAGATTATCATTACTGTAAAGCAGTTATTTATAACTATATTACAATAAAAATATTATTTATACATTTTTTTTTTTTAAATCACCATACGTTATGAGCAGTATACAACAAATATTATTATAGTTATGTGTAAATACTTCAGTGTTTTTGAAAGAAGTCTATTATGCTCGCCAAGGCTGCATTTATTTGATCAAAAAATAACTGTTTATCAGTAGTCATTACTTCAGTCTTTAGCATCACATGATCCTTCATTCTGATATGATGCTCATATGATGCTTATTATTATTATCAATGTTGAAAATGGTTGTACTGTTTAATATTTGAAACTGATTATTTTTAGTATTCAAAAGAACAGTATTTATTTGAAATATAATGTTTATTAAAATGCCTTTACTGTCAGTTTTGATCAGTTTATTGCAATATTAGTTTCTTTTAAAAATGAATAACCACAATTAAAAACTGCAATTATTTTGTAACAAGAATGAGATTATATAATAGGCTTAATTTTCACAAAACAATATATAATTATTATGGTTTTTTAAAATTTGATTCTTTCGAGGTTGTGAGATTCACATTGTTATTTTGTGATATTTGTGTTGATTTGAATCAGTGTGGAGGCCTTTCAGTTGGGGGACTGTGGTCAGGAGACGGCACTTATCAACCGACTGACCAGCGGTTCCAAAGTCTTCCTGTCCAGAGAGGAGAGCCAGCACTTTATCAAAGAGTAAATGATTCATTATGGGACATGTGCATGATTTTGGCATCAGTGTAGCCAAATACGGATCTACAGTATTCTCTTGGGTTGTAATATCAGTGCATGCTTTGTCAAAGCTAAAATTGTGTACGTTTTGATCCTCTGTTTTCTTTCAGATGCTCCACTCTCAACTGTGAGGTGGTTGTTGAACTTCTATCTCGCAAACTCCAGGACCACGCACAAATCATCCAGATGGTAAAGTCTCCTATTCTGTTACACTACTCTTTTATTTGAAATAAATATTGTTTGTAATAAACATTTTTTTATTTAACTTGAATGAGCAATTTATATTGATAACATACAGCATAACCAATTTGTATTTCCTTCCTGCAGAGGGCGTTGTGTGCTCTGGCCTGCCTGATGTCTTCAGATTTCCTCTCTTTAGACCATATTTTCAGTATCACAAACAAACGCCTTGCCCATCTTAGCGAGGGAACCTCAGGCCCTGTCACCAACAAGGCAACCAAGGTAGCAATTATCCTACACAATGGCCAAAGTTTTTTCAAAATATAATGATTGGAATCTATCAAAGTATGTTTTACAAGAAAATACTTTCTTTTTACTTTTAAATTTCACCTAAAATTCAGTTCCATTTTGTGACTAATTGTGAATTTACTAGCAATTTCTGAGCAAACATTGCTAGCAAATAATGTAATTATGTAGGACTAACAGATTATTTTTGTTTCATTAGCTCTTAAGGCAGTTTGAGGCCTTGCTTGGTTGTGTCACAAATTCCAAATGTGACCGTGCTGGACGTCCAACCTCTGCCAGCTCTTCGCTTTCAGATCAGCCTCCTGAATCTATAATCATCCCCTTTGTTCCGGGACAACTAGGAGAAAACACAACCTCTGTTATCCCATCAGAGGAGACCCCATCTACACAACACCTACAGGGTAACAGCACTGCACCTGGGTCTCATATGAAAAGAGAACAAGAAGAGGGGGAGTACAGGAACACAGAAACCGCTAAGATCTCAGAGCCACCCAGACTGTCACTCTTCAGTGGAATGGAGTTAGTCAACAGAAGCAAACCTGTATGTTTGGTTGAGCCTGTTCCTGTCGAGTCAGACTCCCAGATAAGTGTAGAAGCCACTACAGACACAGACTGTGCAATAGAGAAAAGCTGTGAGAGAACTGTAGGCTCACACACATCTAGTGAGCAAGTGTCTGCCTTCTCCTTCCTCAATCTCTGATGCCAACATTCATTTACGGTTATGTGCTGATTTGAGGGGAAAATAACCTTCTAATCTAATAATGATATAATAATTGCTGCAAGTGACCACGTTTACATGCACATGAAAGTTTTAGTCTGCGGTAACCTAATTTCCATGACCTGATTAAAGCAATATTCTGACTTATGCTTGTATTAATCATAATTTTGAGTCATGTAAAAAACATATTAGGAAGATCAACTGTTTTTTTATATAGGTGCATGTCTAAATGTATATGGTTATGAGTGAACAATGTTGGAGCAAATAGGAGACTGACTTTTTTTTTAGACAAACATTAAAATGTCATGACCTACACTACCGTTCAGAAATTTGGGATGAGTTAGATTTTTGTTTATTTATTATTTGCTAAAAAGAAAGAACAGTTAAGAATTTTATTCAGCAAGGATGCATTAAATTGATCAAAAGTAACAGTAACAGTAAATGCGGTTATTTTGAAACTTATATTCATCCAAGAATCTTTTTTAAAAAAATGTATCACAGTTTACACAAAAATGTAATGCAGCACAACTGTTTTCAACTCTGATAACAATAAGAAATATTAGAATGATTTCTGAAGGATCATGTGACACTGAGGACTGGAGTAATGGCTGCCGAAAATTCAGCTTTGCCATCACAGGAATAAATTACATTTTAAAATATATTAAAATAGAAAAGTTATTTTACATTGCAATAATATTTCACAGTATTATTGTTTTTGCTATATTTCTCTTTAAATAAATGAAGCCTTGGTGAGCATAAGAGTTGTTCAAAAACAAAAAATCTTACCAACCCAAAACTTTTGAAAGGTAGTATACATTTTCCATGTCATTGTGCTATGAGTTGTTATTACTATTCAGTGAATTGTATTCCCACCAGGGAATAGCAGGAAAAAAAACATGCATGTCTTAGTTTATATGCTGATTACATGTATACAGGAATATTCCAGTTGTTTTTTGATCAGAAATGATTTTGCATGTAAATGTGGTCACAGTCTTAACCAGTACTTATGAAGGTAACATCCACCTGCGAATGCAAACATACTCTTTACTTACTGTCTGAATGCTGCTAGTGGTTCACATTAAGAGTTCAAGCTGGGAATAAGTCGAGTCTCAACGACCAGCAACGTTACATCTCTTCAGCTCCTTCTGAATTCATCAAGATACATTTGAGAAAACTCAGGATGCTTTTCTGTTGTAGTGTTAAACACGAGTGTTACTGCAATGGTTGCTACTATTTGCACTACAGTCTTTCCTCTTACTAAAAGCACTTATGTCTTCCTGTGTGTATTATAAAACAAGAACAAACATTAACACCCACATTGAGTTTAATCAGAATACATCCTGCCTAAACAATGTCTACCTTATGTGTAAATATATAAAGAACTGTCTTGTGTGAAAGTGTATTTAAACGTATAAAACTAAAGCCAGGCATTATAAACGGCAAATGAAACAAATAAAAAACGAATACATATATTTAAAAAAAAAAAAACTTTATTTTTATTTACACCAGCGGAACATTTCATAAAATAACAATGATTTCAAATATTGTATATATGCTAGCTATATATTATGTACAATCCTACATACAAAACAATGGTGACCGCAGGGACAATTTTCATCATCAAAAGCTAATAGTCTTTCACACAAAGCACAGTGCCTGGGTTGTACAGTATTGTGCACTGAGTAGTTTAAAGTACATGATTAGATCACTTGCTTGAAATGATGTAACTGTCCTCATACAATCTGTTTGGATTAAGCTTCAAAATTTTGTTAAGGATGTATGTCTAAAATGGACTGAACTATACTAAATTTGGGAGTACTACAGTTCCTGTTTGGTGTAACATTGTGAAAAGAATTAAGCCATCATGTATATTTGACAAACACAGGCATAAGTGGATTGTATGGATATTCTATTGTAAAATAATTAGGATTTTGCAGTGATGTGATACTGTGGAGTGCTTAGTTAGGTGCAAGCTAATTTTAGGTTTACCATTCCTGGTCTGCCCATAGAAGACGAGTCCTCGTATTACACCGAGCGCAGTGACTGATCTAAACTAGTGTATTTCAAGCTCTGATTATTGTAAAATGAAACCAGGAAATTTGTGTGTGAATATCGGACATGGCTTTCAATTTGCACAATAATTCATTGGTTTACACCTTTTAAATCCATAGAGAAAGAGTGCATCATTATGTACATTAACAGACCTGAGTCCAGCATGCATTTTCAGAATAGTCTCTCTACAGTGTGATGTGCTAATATCCATTTTTTTCTAAGGTAAAGAAAGATTATACTATATAAAAATTAAGGATCTGGCACCAAGTTCCTCATTTAAAGTCTGAACCTTCATGGCACGCAGAGAGAAACCCTCTAGACCTGAGTTTTGGATATGTAAGCAATCATCATGCCCCAAAAACTTCCTGAAAGAATCTAAATTCCAGTCAGAACCAAACCGGAATCTTCTGTAAACACATCAACAGTATTATTAATGACTCCGAATTCTAATCACGTGGTTTCTACACTTCAGCTCTTAAATACAGGAGATTCTTTGATTTCTTTTCCTTTTCCAGACTGGCCAAAGACTGTCAAAATTGGCCAAATGCATGTGTCTGAATAAAACGTGACCCAGAACTGCAGTAGCACCATGTGTGACTGTCTAGTAAAGGGCAAAAGCTTACATAATCTTGCAAGAACTTGACAAATTTCAAGATATTTCTTTTATATAGCACCTATGTGAAGTTCATGGTCAATACATCAAGTAGAGCCCCACATAAACACTATGAACATGAAAAAGTGCTATAAGAAAGAAGACTAATGCATTTAGAGGGCCTATATTTGTGCTAGGCCTTCAAGTGGCCCATAACGTCCCTCTAAAAGGTCCCCTGTACATTGTTCCTTAACGCCAGTGGGTGCTGGAAGAGTCAATGTGGATCATGTTGGCCCTTGCTGGCCACGAGTTTGCAGGCTACTGAAGTGGGCCTCCCTTAAGATACAATTGATGTGATCGTATGAGAGGTTGTGGCTCAAGGAGACGGCCGGATCTTCTGCTGAGATGGTGGGGGCAATAGGGCTGCAGGGAGCCTGGGATACATGGAGTCCTCTTTGGTCAGTCTTCTGGATGTTGGAAGTGGCTCCTGCCATCTGCTCCGGACTGCTGATCCCACTGCTGTCACTGCTGGAAGACTGTTGGGTGACAAGGAATTGAGAATGAATAAGAATAGAGGGGTGGCAGTGGTTTCTGTGCTTTACCACTTCTGGTTAAAATTTTCTCTGTGTTTACTAGTTAATATACCACCCTTCAGAAGTTTGGGGTCAGTAATTTTTTTTCCAAAGTAAAATATGGCTTGTTTCTGCCACCGAATAAAAAATACAGGCAACTGTGACTTTCCATGAATTATTTATATCTCACAATTCTGACTTTTTCTCTGAATTCTGAGATTACAACAGGCTGCTGAAAATTCAGCTTTACCATCACAGGAATAAATAACTTTAAATATATTACATTAGAAAAGAGTTATTTTAAATTGTAATATTTCACAATATTACTGTTTTTACTATATTTTTCATCAAATAAATGCAGCTTAGGTAAACATAATAGACTTTAAACAGTACTAGTGTCCTACTTGCTAAATTTTGAGAAGTATAAACTGACTATAACATTTTTAAACTAGTATTGCTTAACAAAAATTATGCAGTCTTACATTCATGTCACATGAGCTCTTCAAACCATGCGTTCTTGGACATTAAGATGACTATTATACAATATAAATTATTTTATTTAATATATTGGCCAAATATTGGTCTTACAATTTGGTAGTCAGAAAAAAAAAAAATAGCGTCTGAAATTTCAGTTCATTCATGAAAGGTCAAGTCGCCGATTTGGTCTGTGAAAACAGCCTTAACGCTATACTTCAGCACTTTCTCTAGTTTGTACCTTTATGAAATACATTCAAGAATAAACGTCAACGGTCTCAGTTGACCGTTCTTGAACGAAAGAAGGTTCCTGGTCAACTGTTGTGCCTTCTTACCTCAGAGTCCCAGACATCATGGCCAACCTCAGGGAGAAAGGAATAACCTCCAGACCTCTTTGCCTGGGGCAAGACCTGAAGTTCCTCAGCATCACAGCTGCGTCTGCGTTTCCTGTTGACAGAGATCATCGCCTTTGACTACTATGTTCAACATGCATAGAATAATTTGTGACAGTCTTATTATTATTAAACAGCCAGGTCTTTTCGAGCTGATTCAGAACATTCTAGACGCAAACCTTTCTTAGTAGTAAGCATCACCATTTCTTAAGCAATGGGGCACTGCAGACTTGTTTGCAACCATTAGTCATCAATATGTCCACTGCAGGATTATGACTCAGATTTAAGAATAAAATGTCATTAACACAAGAGCAGTTAAAACAGCACAGACTCATTTAACCGATATAGTTACTAGTCAAGAGGATCAGCCTTCTAAAAGAACATCTAAAAATAACCAGCAGACATGAAGTACTACACTAAATCTGCATACACTGTCAACAGCAGCAACATGGATGTCTGCAGGACATGTGTGTTACATAAATGCATCATGAAACATGCATGCAAACACAATTATAAGCAAATGGAAGCAAATGATGTTACCTGCTTTCTGTCAACATGTCGTATCTGTGCATTTGACAGCCAAATAAGGGCACACAGCACCTCTCAGTCTCAGAGACCACCGGCTTCCCTTTCAGCAAAATGAAGGGATCTGTCAAGATTTTCCCCTAATGATGAGCGAAATGACAAATGTAATTCACAGTGTGAGGAGCTGCAGACACGTTTACATTGCAGTGCAGGTGTGCAGAAGGCATATTATTAATATCTAATAATTCAGGCCTGCCAATATTATATGTATATTATCAGCTTATATGCGCATTAAGATGCATTCGTGAGATACACTGAGCTATTATATTCATACTAGAAAAATGATCTGCATAGGATTGACAAAGAACGGAAGGGAAACACCTTATCTATATCATTTAAATATAAACGTCTGATGTTAATTAGCATTATAGTCTGACATCAGTCAGAATGGCTCATTTGCATAAGTGCACTGATGCAAATCGGTAATAATGTTACAAAAATAGTGCGTTCATAATGTCAAGCAGAGAGACAGATAGCACAATGCTATGTGTAGTTCACTTTACTTCCTCCTAGCGATGAACTGTTCCTACTACAGAACGAACGAAGGGATTTGAACGGAATAAATAGATTGTGAAGAGACGAAAGGGTTGTGATGTACTCTACCTCTGTCTGTTCACAGATGGATCTTGAGTTCAGTCATTTTCTGAAGTTACAACGTATCCATCTCGCCGGATCTCTCTCTTTCTCTTTCTCTCTCTCTCTCTCTCTCTTACTCACTCACTCAGTCTTCCATCTGTTGCTGTCATAATGACGTAACATGCGTGCCTTTGAGCGAGGGGTGACGTACGATTCGTAACGTTTTATTTTGAATTGAATTATTATTATTACACTGAATAAAACATTTACGGTGATTTGGATTTGGCAAATAATCTACTAGTTTAGATTTTTATCCCCTTTAATATTTTATTCAGTAATGACGTCAATTTGTAGTCCAGCCATTGGTGAGAATTTATCCTCAAACCTTTTTATTAGCCAAAAATTTGACATTTTGAAAATAGACCCTTTTAATATTACGTTTATAATTATTTTTTTTACTATTCCTTATATATATATATATATATATATATATATATATATATAAAGTTAAAAGTATATGGATTAAAATACACGAAATTCTACAATGAATTATACTATAATTCTAGAAATAATTTCATGAAAAATTGCATGCATTTTAACCCATTTTTTGTTTGTTTGTTTATTGTTTTTTGCTTGTAAACGATTTTTAGAATAACAAAATGGGAAAGTCATCAAAAACTCAAATTCTAAAAACCCTCTACAAACTGAAAAGGTTTTTTTTTTTTTTTTTTTGCAATAATTATATTCATTTGTGATGTGCCTTGGAACATATCTGGAAACACTATCTGTGAACTCTATTTGAAATCTATAACTATATTTAAAAAATGCTTCATTAAAAAAAATAAAACATTTTGAATGTATAGCAAGTCATGTCCGATTGTATAACGTCTTTCGCGGGAAAGACGTGATCAACGGTGTTATGTACGCTTGTAGTACTTCCACACAGGCACCGATAAAGACGGCTAACGGGGTCTTTCTTAACTCAAAATAATCCAGCATGTCCTCTAGCGGTGCGTCACTTTCCGCAGGGTCCGTTATTTTGCTTCATTTTTCCGCAAACGAGCTACATAAAAATGCCGCAGAGTTCCTTGTAACTTGTTTATGTGTGGCTGTGTGAGAAACGTTCCCAATACAGAGTTTAATAATGTCTTTAAAAGACACAGAGAAGATCTTTCCCTCTTTCATAGAAATATAGCAGTGAAATTATAAAGTATGAGTGTAGGTAAGTATCATATCTAAATATCTGATGGATGATTTGTCAATTTTAGTATCTCGTGCCTTTTTTATTGTTTTTAATATTATGTGAAATCAAAATTGGACATTTAAAGTCATCTAGATGCCAATGTACTACTGAAAGTTGACAAAATTAACTTACATTTAAAATGTACATCTGTTTAACAGATAAAGGACTTACACCACACTGAAACACTGAAAACAGCTCATAAAACAGTTTCATCTGGTCTTTAAGATGTTTCTTCTGAGAGATATGCAGGAAAATATTCAAGTGCTTACTTTCTCTGAGCAATGCAGTGAACTTGATTTCAACCCTTTTGGTCCAGTCCTGTAATATCTGACAATTCTTTGTTTTTTTTTGTTCCCATTTAGAAGAATGTCCATATTGTGGAAAGCTCTTCAAGAGGCTGAAAACCCACCTCCCTCACTGTAAAATGGCACCAGTTGCACAACCCAAGAAAAGCACTCAAGCACCCAAAGAACCGAGTGCAACCACTACCAGACAGAAGATCCATAAAAAAAACAGCAGCAACAGAAATAAATAACGTCATATTTGATGAAACACTAACCTCCAAAGCAAGAAGGAAAGAAGATAATCACAAAGCAGACAGTCTTCTCACAACTACTGAGGTCAAAGTCCCATCAGCTGAAACTCTGAACACGGAGAGACCTAAAAGCAAATGGATTGCTAAAAGACAGAAGGAACTTGAGAGATTACAGCTGTTATTGCCAGTCTCAAAGAAGTCACGCAACCCTACCTCATTATCCGACAATGAAAGAGATAAAAGCTTTTATGAGATCTCCAAAAGACCAAATCAGGGAACATCTCAAAGTAATGGAAAAAGTTCTAAAGACAAAAAGAAACCAAAGATGGCACCATTATCAGAGCAGTTGTCCATCACCAAGAGTAAAATCAATACCCCTGGATTTGTTCCAGCCATTCTGAAAAACTCTAGCCTCCCATCTGAGTGCACTGCACAACATGAAAATCCAAAACTCAAAATAAAAGTTAACTTCTTGGAGGCGCTTGAAAGACTGAACAGTCAGAACAAGAATTTTGATCTAGAATCAAGAGCAAAAGAGCATAAAGCTCATACTTTCTTTTCATCCAAGACTTCAGTGTGGGACCACATCAATGACAGTTTGTATTACAAGAGGTCTTATAATCTGTATGTGCCTTATCCTATTATGGAAACATCTAAAGATTCTTCTATGGAGACCAAAGAGATTTCTGATGTGCAACAATCAAACAAACCTGAAACAGCAGTTACCAAGGTTGCCGTTCCACCTTCACCCACTTTTTCTGGAAAAGTCATTCATCAACCTGCAGAAGACATCCTAAATTCAAGAATTCATGGTGTCAGAAGTCTATCATGGATTCCAGAGATAGTGACTGCTTACAACAGAATACAGCTCTCCACAGAACCTTTAGGCAGCTATGCTAATGAAAGTATTTTGATGAAAGCTCAATCTGCTGGACCAGCGAACCAAAGTGAAGGTAATGGATGATTTATGTGATGTTTTGTTCTTTATGTAATTGTTTTTAACTCTTTCCCCGCCATTGACGAGATATCTCGTCAATTAAGAGACAACGCTTCCCCGCCATTGACGAGTTTTTACGGCAATTCGTGTTCTATGTATATTACGGTAAGGGAAGTTCTGTAGCTACATGTCCTGAATGAGTTACGGGACTTCCGGGGTCTGCCGGGTCCGAATACAAGACGAATGGCTGAAGGAAGGATCAGAGAACATGTAGATCACATATGGTGGTGCTGGTCATAATTAGAATATCATCAAAAGTTGATTTATTTCACTTAATTCCACTCAAAGTGAAACTTGTATAATGTATACATTCATTCCACACAGACTGGATATATTTCAAGTAAGCCATTTTCTAATTTTGATGATTATAACTGACAAATAATGAAAACCCAAAATTTCAGTGTCTCAGAAAATTAGAATATTGTGAAAAGGTTCAATATTACAATTGGTGCCAGTACCTAATCAGCTAATTAACTCAAACACCTGCAAAGGCCTTTAAATGGTCTCAGTCTAGTTCTGTACACAATCATGGGGAAGACTGCTGATCAGGTGCTGTCCAAAAGACGCACCATTGACACCTTTAACACAAGGAGGGCAAGACACAAAGGTCATTGCAAAGAGGCTGGCTGTTCACAGAGCCTGTGTCCAAGCACACAGAGAGGCGAAGGAAGTGAAAGATGTGGTAGAAAAGTGTACAAGCACAGCAGATAACTGCACCTGGAGAGGATTAAAACAAAACCCATTCAAAATGTAAGAGACGCAAAGAGGATTTCAGCTGGAGTCAGTGCTTCAAGAACCACTACGCACAGAGATTTATGCAAGACATGGTCGAGATTCCTGTGTCAAGCTACCTTGAACAACAGACAGCTGTCAGAAGCGCCCGCCTGGGGCTAAAGATGCAGACTGGACTGCTGCTGAGGGTCCTGTTATGTTCTCTGATGAAAGTAAATTTTGTACTTCCTTTGGAAATCAGGGTCCCAGAGTCTGCAGGAAGAGAGGAGAGGCACAGAATCCACGTTGCTTGAGGTCCAGTAAAGTTTCCACAGTCAGTGATGGTTTAAAGTGCTATGTCATCTGCTGGTGCTGGTCCATTGTGTTTTCTGAGGTCCACAGGTCAACACATTGTATACTCAATAAGTTTTAGAGCACTTCACGCTTCCTGTCAAGCGACCAACTTTATGGTATGCAGATTTCATTTTCCAACAGGACTGGCACCTGCACACAGTGCCAAAGCTACCAGTACCTGGCTTAAGGATCTTATGGTATCCTTGTTCTTGCCCGGCGAGCAAACCGACCTGAACATGGGGTATTGTGAAGAGGAAGATCCGGACATGCCAGGACCCAACAATGCAGAAGAGCTGAAGGGCCACACTGAGCAACCTGGCCTCAAAACACCTGAGCAGTGCCACAGACTGATTCGACTCCATGCCACGCCCGCATTGCTGCAGTAATTCAGGCAAAAGGAGCCCCAATCTGGCATTAAGAGTGCTGTACATGTCATACTTTTCTGTGTTTTGCATTTTCAGTTGGCCAAGATTTCTAAAATCCTTTCTTATATTGGTCTTAAGTAATATTCTAATTTCTGAGATACTGAATTTGGGGTTTTCATTAGTTGTCAGTTATAATCATCAAAATTAAAAGAAATAAACACTTGAAATATATCAGTCAGTGTGGAATGAATGTATAAATTATAAAAGTCACCTCTTTAAATGGAATTAGTGAAATAAATCAACTTTTGATGATATTCTAATTATATCCAGCACTGTATATGTAGACTAAGCTTTAATTATTTTAACTGATCGAGGTGGTCAGTGAGAGAGATGTTTTCAGACACACAAATATCTCTAGTTGTGTATGGACCGATAAATCAGTCAGTCTGAATGTGCAAGAGACCTCTCTGCTTTCTCTCTCTCTCTATATGTGTGTGTGTATGCACAGTATGTATATGTATGGATGTAGCCTATATGTGTGTTTGTGTGTATAAACGTGTTGTGTGTGTGTGTGTGTGTGTGTGTTTGTAAATATGTAGGTCTGTCTGTTCTGTTTATTGAATGCAATTTCAGTTACTCATAATTATTTACAGGTGAAAGAATTTGACATTTGAATGCATTTTGCTTGAAAATGCACTACTTTTATAAAAATGCATTTTTCTCAGTTTTTTGTCCAAAATGTTGTATTTCTGATGAAACGTGCATTCAAGTGGTGATAAAACATGAACACATGAAGATAGAATAAAATAGTTTTTTTTTTATTATTATTAAAAGCAGAGGCTTGGTTCTTTATTTTGATGTATAATATGTTCATATATTCATAGCAGAAAATATTGTGAGGGCCTCACGTAGAAAAATCATCAAAAATGCTAATGTGGCTGGTAACAAATTCAAAAACGCTGGCGGGGAAAGAGTTAAGTAAACAGGCAATGCCTTTGAAAAAAGAGTAAGCACTTTAATACTTGTATCTACAGGTGCATCTCAATAAATTAGAATGTCGTGGAAAAGTTCATTTATTTCTGTAATTCAACTCAAATTGTGAAACTCGTGTATTAAATAAATTCAATGCATACAGACCGAAGTAGTTTAAGTCTTTGGTTCTTTTAATTGTGACGATTTATGCTCACATTTAACAAAAACCCACCAATTCAACAAATTAGCATACTTCATAAGACCAATAAAAAATTTTTTTAGGGAATTGTTGGCCCTCTGGAAAGTATGTTCATTTACTCTATATGTACTCAATACTTAGTAGGGGTTCCTTTTGCTTTAATTCAGCGTGGCATGGAGGGGATCAGTTTGTGGCACTGCTCAGGTGTAATGGAAGCCCAGGTTGCTTTGATAGCGACCTTCAGGTCATCTGCATTGTTGGGTCTGGTGTCTCTCATCTTCCTCTTGACAATACCACATAGATTCTCTATGGGGTTCAGGTCAGGCAAGTTTGCTGGCCAATCAAGCACAGTAACACCATGGTCATTGAACCAGCTTTTGGTACATTTGGCAGTGTGGGCAGGTGCCAAGTCCTGCTAATGAAATCAGCATCTCCATAAAGCTTTTCAGCAGAAGGAAGCACAAAGGGCTTGCAGCCCTTTTCCTGAAGACGTCTGAGCGCAGACTGGATGCACTGACTAGCTTCTCAGTCCACTCCTTGTGAAGCTCTCACAAGTGTTTGAATCAGCTTTGCTTGACAGTATTCCAAGCCAGCCATCCCTGTTGCTTGTGCACCTTTTCCTACCCAAATTCTTCCTTCCAGTCAACTTTGCATTTAATATGCTTTGATACAGCACTCTGTAAACAGCCACACCTTTCAGTAATGACCCTCTGTGGCTTACCCTCTTTGTGGAGGGCGTCAATGTTCGTCTTCTGGATCACTGCCAAGTCAGCAGTCTTCTCCATTATTGTGGTTTCAAAAAACAAGAGATACCCAGAATTTATACTGCAGGGATGGTCATTAATTGAAACTCAAATGTAAATATTCTAATATTTTGAGACTGATTTTTTGACTTTCATGAGCCGTAAACTCTAATCATCAAAATTAAAACAAAAAAACTTCTGAAATGTTTTGCTTTACATGCAATGAATCTAAAATATATGAAAGTTTCACTTTTTGAAATAACAAGAAAAAATGAACTTTTTCATGACATTCTAATTTATTGAGATGCACCTGTAGTATCTTTTGCAACTTTGACTTATGGGGCTAGTTAAAAAATTTGTACACTGCTTCCAAGATTGACAAGCTAGTTTTCATTCTGTCATTATGAGAACATCAAAGACTGTTTGTTTAGGACTATCACTGTATCAAAACATTTTGGTGAGATTATTAGATAGCTTATCGTATGTAAAAAAACAGCTATTGTAAACACGTCATTATCTTAGGTTTACACTTGGGTACCATAGAATTATTATGCACAGTCTTCAGTGTCTAGGATATCAGGCTGATAGTGAATGAGCTACACTTTCATCAACTTGGCTGGAAAAGGCTGTTGGTCCATTGAAGGTATTGAAAATATTATATGTGAAATACTTCCTCTTCTTATTCCTCCTATTGCAATTTTCATTCATTCTTTCATGTAAATCTCTTAATTTCATTTAAGTTCCACATCCTCATTGTGCTTCCACACCAGTTTTCATGACCAGTCTCTCATACCAATCCAAAACAAAAAGAGATTAGAAAGTATGCTTTGTTCATTGTAGTACCTGTTGTGCAGCGGAAACTTGGAGATGTCAGACTGAATGAGCTTGGTGTCTGGCTTGGTGCTCGAACTCCTGTGTCACCCAGAGAGATTGTGACCATGTTGAAGCAAGGTTTGTTCCTTAACAATCACAATACAGCATAACAGCATTTGGTCTAGTGTTTTTGATTTTCTTGGTTGTACGTGATCAGGATGGCAGTGGTACTACAGGAAGTATATCGATGTTCGGAGAGGAGGAATCGGTGGGATATCCATGCTGTTGACTGGATACTGTGTCCTGTGTTACACGTGGAACTACCCATATCTCAGTGAGTCTGAATTAATGCCATCTACACACATCCCATAATCACTGACGCACATAAACAAAAGGTCTTGTTTTATACTGTTTCACAGAGAAAGAACGCTGGAGGAAGTACCATTAGGGACGTTTGGGGTCATCTTCATAATTGTAGCACGCTTTGTGTTCAGGGTGATGAGGGCATAATAAGCTTAATAATTAATGGGGCAAGATTATAACACCAGCAACTAGTAGTTCACTACAATATTAGGTTTGCTTGTATTTTTGATAGAATTATTATGAATTATCTTGGAGCATGGATAATGGAGTTATTTATCTTAAATATTTTTAAATGTTCATTTATTTGAAAACAAAGAGAATGTTTTAAGCTAAACTTATATTTGTATAATTTGAAAAATTGTTCTAACAAGTTTTTATTTTGGTATTGTGTAACCAAGCAGTGGATTTAACTAAGATCTAATAAATTACACAATATCGTTCTACACGTTTTTTGGTTGGTTTTTTGTTTACATGACCATCCTTTAATTTGCTAACTTGTGATATTATTCATCAAAAATGAAGACATTACAAAATATTGGCTGTATTCAAAATGAATTTAATATTTATCTTTGCTGTTGTAATGAACACTCACAAAAACAACAAATCATGAACTGACCACATACAGTATGACGTGAACACATACCTAACATAATAAAAATAACTTTTTGTTTTACATTCTTTTTCTTTACAAAAAGTATAAATATTTTGAGTTTCATGTTTTTATTTTTTGTAATACAAACATTACAAATCAAGTTTTGGGTGGTGCAGAAAATAAAACAATAAAAGCAACTTTTACCATGGGGTATTACGATAACTGAAGGCCACACTCGCACAACAAAAAGCAGTAAAAACAAATGATAGACTATTTAAACTTGTTTTCACTCGCTCTCTCCTAAGGCAAAGAAGCCCTTCGAAATGAAGGTCTTTCAGAATGCTCTCTAACACCGACCGCAAGAGCTCAGATCATAGAGAAGAATATTTCACTTTTTTTTCTGTCATTTTTGGTTGAATTGCTGGGAAAGACAGTGGAGTTTAGTGTTAATGATGCAAAAACAATGGGATGACGTGTATAGATGGAAACAAGCAACCTTCCCTTCGGCTCTAGAATGGATGCTAATGGAAACGCAGACTTGTGAAAATGTCCGCACACTGTAGTTTCTCTGCTCTGGTCAGTTTTTGAAATTGTCTTGGTCTTATTCCCATTGTTAAAGCTCACAAGCCTTGTAATGGCACAGTTAATATATATACAACTGAATGCTAACAGTCTCCTCTTCAGAAATGATTTCTCAAAACTGGTTGTTGAAATGTGGGCCTGTCCTCCTCCAACCAAACTGCATTATTTCAGTTAACAGCCATCTCCTAACGCAACTAATTAGATACTCATAGTGAATGAAAACCTGATATGCTGTAACGGCACTGCTGCTGCTTTCACCACTTTAGAACTCACAGGAGAGAAGTGATCTGCAAAGGGGCTGTAAGAGCTGTGAGCATGGCTATCTGTGAAGTACAAGGTCATTTCCACATTGTGCAAATAGAAGCTGCCACTAGGGGCAAAAACTGCAAAGCGACCGCCAAGACTACAGCCTGACCAGCAGGGGACTCAACACACAGGGGAAAATGAAAAGTTTCAAACAACATCTAGGTGGGTGAATCTCACAGAAATCTCAAATCAAAGGAAAGATATAAGACATTATATTTGCTCAGAGAATTGTGGACCACTGACATAATTTCATGATTATTAAGCACGTTTATAACCAATTTTCATTAATGCAACAAAACATATTTTCATTATAATTAAAGGAGCGATATATGTTAATGTGAGAAAAAACATTTCAGTTATAATGTACTAATACATAACAGTATTGCTGCAAAGCCTTTAAATCATGCTTATTAAAACTAAATATAAACTACACTATTAAAAAACAAGATTTTTTTTTTTTTTTTTCAAAATATGTAATACGAATTTGTTGATGTAAATGCAGCAATCAAAATTTGTGGTAAAATGTGCTTGATTGTCGTGAAAAAATATCACAATGCAAAAATATATATATATATATATATATATATATATATTACTGATCCTAAAATGGTTTTAATTTCTTTTTGCAAAATATTACTTTTTATTTCCTTTCATTTTGGGTCAAAATGTGACTGACATGTTTTTATGAGATTCACCCATGCGAGTTATTGAGACACTAACTTAAGGTACAAAACAGCACATATTTTCTCCAGGTAGGGAGCAGCACAGATTTTACAAAAAAAAAAAAAAATTATAATGCATCATTTCAAAAAAATGAATTAAAACAAACAAAAGACAGATAAACATAATGTAACATTGTACCCTCAATCTGAGGTCTTAACTTTCCCCTGCACAAAACCACACAAGTGAGTTTTGTCTCTGTGGAGGGGTCACATACCTGTAAGGTACAAACAAAAGTAAACCAAAAAAAAAAAGAGAGCATAACCAATGCTCAAAAACAATTAAACGCGCAGGTGTGTTCGTGTGCGTCACTTGGTCAATGTCTACTGCAACGATACAACATAAGTGTTGAGACAACCATACAACCTTAAGTGCAGACTGACTATTAGTCTAAGTGTCTGATATCGACCGATAAGCTACAAATATCAATGTCTACTCATGACATTTCAAAAATCACACTTACTGCTTGATTGTGTGTGTACGTGTGCATATATTGATGTGTGTGGTTGCAAGTGTATCCTGTGAAGCATTGTCAAAAAGGCTTTCTTATGTAAACTTCTCTAGAACAACAGGCACAGTATTAGAGTATCACCATCACCAGA
>JAFVLL020022206.1:0-12791 GCA_021397915.2 Tor tambroides
ATGGTGGACACCTCTGAGTCTGTGACTGAGATCACTTCCAGCAGTTTCGTCATCTCTTGGGTGTCTGCGTCCGACACGGTGTCTGGATTCAGGGTGGAATATGAGCTGAGTGAGGAGGGAGGGCAGACCGGACAGCCCATGGTCTTGGGTCAGTATGTGCATCACAAGTTTGGCATTTTTATTTTAGTCAGCTGAGACTAGAAAACCTCAAATGTCCGCAGTTGATTTGTAGAAGTTGAATGTGCCAATATTTTCAATACCTGCTAACTTGAGTATCCGTTTCCAGACCTTCCTCATACGGCTACATCCGTGAACATCAGTGAACTTCTCCCAGGACGGAAGTACACTGTAAATGTGTATGAAGTGACAGGAGAAGGAGAACCTAACCTGATCCTTACTACTTCCCAGACCACAGGTAAACCTTTCCTCTCCGTCTTTTTCGCTTTTTCTTGGTCCCCATGACTGTTTTGACCTCTTTCTAATCCTATAAATCCCTCATGGATGAGCCATATATGACTTGACATATTTCTGGGTGCACTAAATATTCAGTAGGAAATAGTGTAGTAAGAGACTTAATTTTTTTAGAAAGATTTGAGTGGATTATGAAAAGTGTGCTATGATATTATTGGTTAATCTTAAAGTGCATGCCCCCAAAAACACCCCTATTAAATTTAGATTTTTCTTCAGGTAAGATTTAGCCTTGCATGTATTCATGTTCATCACTATTGTTTTCACTATATGATGATGTGATCTTCTGGGCTTGTGCTTCCACAGCTCCTGATGCTCCTTCTGATCATGAAGTGGAGGATGTGGGGGAGACCTCCATCATCATCAGTTGGTCTAAACCTGAGGCTCCCATCACGGGTAAACACAGGCTTTTAGTCTGTAGTAAAACAAAACATTATGTGATCTACTGTATACACAAGTTGTACACAAATGTATGTCTTGTTTATTTAGGTTACCGTGTAGTTTACACACCATCTGAAGAGGGTAGCTCTGGTAGCACTGAGCTGAACCTGCCTAACACGGCCACCTCGGTGACCCTGGGTGACCTTCGCCCTGGTCTGCTCTATAACATCAGCATCTACTCAGTGGAAGAGAATCTGGAGAGTGAACCTGTTTTTGTTCAGGTCACAACTGCTGGGGAACCACTGACAGGTATGTGGGTGAATCTCGAGAAAAGGGAAATTAAAACGCATAATTAACTGTTATGAGGTGACAATGCAAAAAAAAAAAAGTTCCTAAAACAGGCTTCTTGACAGGTTTTTATGAGATTCACCCTCATTTTTAGAGAAGATATGGGTTACTTGATCTCAGATGTATGTCAGGATACATCTGAAGATGATAATAACTTTTGTTTAACAAATGGTTTGGTCTCTGTAGTGCAGTGGAAACATAACATGATGTCATCAAGCCATAAATGTCTTTTATTGTTTTCTTTAGAGTAGATTTAGGTATTTTGTCTGGCAACCCAAAGATAAGATCACATTTGAGTGAGAGTCAGCTAGTCTGCGTCCAAACGCCTGTGAATCCCTTATAGGGTAATATGTCGAAAGAGTGCAGATCTTGATTTTTATGGAGACTGGCTGGGAGAACATTTCAGAGGTCTGACTGTTTCATCCTGATCTGGCAAATCAGCAAACAATGCAACTTTGCAAAACTGTCTGGGTCTTTGTCTGGTGTTTACCCACTTTGACTTTTATAGCATGCTCTGATTCTTCTACGTAATGTTGATGATGCAAATGCTTCAAAAATGGTTCCACAAACATTTTAGCTTCACATGCAATCAGGTTTTGATGGTGAAACATTATGGCTGGTTTTAAAACAAACAGTCTTGAAAGCATATTATTCTTTCCCTGTCAGGCCGGCTGGTCTGTCGGTTGGGTGTCTGAGTTCTTTTGCTCAGATGAGCAAGGTTTACAGAATGGTAAACACATGGATTGCCATGTTTGAATGAGAGGCCACAATAAACTTAAGCCCTTCAAAGGAAGGTCAGAATCAGATTTTGTGACTCAAGAGGTAAAAAAAAAACAGGTTTTGTTGAAGAGCAAGTATTAGGATAGCATGAAACTCTATCCATGGTAGTCTGAAAGAAGAAAAAATATTTTCTACCCTCAGAGGAAGTTCCGTCTCCAACCGATCTGCAGTTCTTTGAAGTGACTGACTCTAAGATCACAATCACTTGGACCGGACCATCCACAGAGGTGTCAGGGTACCGTGTGTCTGTGGGTGAGGTGGGTCCAGATGGGTTGGTCGAGAGAGAACTCCCCTTCCCAGTGACCCAGAACGCCTACGCTGAGATCACACACCTCCAGCCTGGAACCCTCTATCGCTTCTTCATCTTTGCTCTCAAATCAGGGGAAGAGAGCGAGCCGCTGGTTGGAGAGCAAGCTACAAGTAAGAAAACAACAAAAGATCTTTTCTATACAGCAAAAAATAGGTTTCTAAATCAATATAGTCTTCTTGTCCAGTAAAAATGGCAAAACATCCTTTCACAGTATTTTCTTGTCAGCATTTTTGGCTTGGTTTGCAGTAAAAGTATGTAAATATTCTTATACACATTTTATGATATGACTTTTTGTAATATTATATACAAGTATAAATATTACATGTTATATATAAGACAAAAATGCTGACTATGAAATATTGTGAATGGAGTGAAGTGATACAGAAAATGTTTTACTTATTTACTTCAGAAACACCATTACATAAGATATTTTTTAAAAAAATGACATGGATTTTATTCAAGAATTATTCATTTTATAATATAGCATACTTTTCTGTAACATTTTTATTATAAGTTACATTCATCTTATAAAAATATTTAAAGGATGTTTAAGTATTTTTATTAGATAATACAAAAAAACTGACTATTAAACAGAAAAAATAATTGCAAAATTGCTTGAGAAACGATGTTGCATAATGTATTTACAAAAATATGACTAATGAATTTAATTCAGTTCATAATCTAATATTTATAAAACATTTATGTATTTAATTAAATTCATGAAATATGTAAAGGATGTTTAGATATTTATACTGAATAACAAGACAAAAATACAGAGTATTAAACAGGAAGAACAGGTTCTAAATCTGCTTGAGAAACAACATTGCATAATAATATATTTACAAAAAAATGACTAAAATGAATTTAATTCAAGAATTATTCACTATAATATAATATAATCTTTCTCTTCACAGAGCCCGACCCACCCGCCGATATTTATTTCACTAATGTTACTGAAGACAGTGCTGTGATCATCTGGTCAGCTCCTAGGGCTCAAATCACAGGTTACAGACTTTTCCTGACTGTTGAGGGTTCAAACCCCAAACAGCTGCGTCTTCCTGCCCGCATGTCGCAGTACACACTCATCAACTTGCAGCCTGATACTGAGTACACTGCCACTCTGCATGCAGAAAGAGGCAATGTGCTTAGTGAGGGGTCTCTCGCCTCCTTCACCACACGTGAGCTGCTGCTTTTTTTTTTTTCTTTTTAAGTTCCAAATACATTTGCTTAAAGAGTGATAAAGCAATAGTCCTGTATTTTCTGGCTTTCAGTTGAGCCAATGGGAAATGCTCCTTACTTCAGCACTGATGTCACAGACACCTCCATCATTGTCTCCTGGACCCCTGTGCCTAAAATTGGATACAAGGTACTGTTGAAACATGCCAGAGCACAGCTATAGGCAATCACTCTTGGTTTAATGGCTGGTGTAAGACACATCTGAAAGAACTCTTGAAAAACTGACTTTTGACATTCCTCTCTCACATTCACACACATTTCAGTCATGATTACTCAATACACAGTGTTTACTCTCTAATTCTGCTCTGTAGTTGACCGTGAGGCCCAGCCAAGGTGGAGAAGCTCCAAGGGACGTGATCTCAGAGTCTGGTAGTGTCCTCATCTCAGGTCTAACTCCTGGAGTTGAGTACACCTACAGCGTCCAGCCGGTTATCAACGGTCACGAGCATGGCAACCCCATCACTCGACGCGTGGTCACTCGTAAGTGTGAAGAGAAAGCATTTTTCTGTCCTTATTTTATTGAGCTTATTGAAGATGTGGGAGTGTGAGAGAGATGTTTCTCACACTGTTGGTGGAGTTGTACATCTGTCTTATAACTATCGGTCTACAGCTCTTTCTCCACCCACGGATCTGAACCTGGAGTCCAACCCGAACACTGGAGAGCTGTCGGTTCAATGGAACGATGCTAAAATTCCAGGTTAGTACAGAAATATTCCTCATAACATTACAAATCCTTTTTTATATGTGCTTGTTAAACTTTAAAAACAAATACACTTCTGTTCAAATATACACTTCTCTTTGTTTAAATTAATATTTTTATTTAGCAAGGACACATTAAATTGATCAAAATTGACACTAATGACATATTATTTTGTACTATATAATATTATATTTTAAATAAAATGCTGATCATTTGAACTTTATTCGTCAAAGAAGCCTAAAAAAGTGTAACAATTTCCACAAAAATATCAAGCAGCACAACTTTCAACATTTGATAATAGGATCATGACACTGAAGTAATGAAGCTGAAAATTCAGCTCTGCAATTACAGGAATAAATTGCATTTTAAAATATATTAAAATAGAAAGCAGTTATTTTAAATTGCAATCATATTTTACAATAATACTGTTTTCACTGTATTTTTGATAATATAAATTGAGACTTTGATCAAAAATACAGTAAAATGAGTAAGAGAACAGTAAGGAACTTTTAAAAACATCAAATAAATTTTACCGATCCCAAACTTGTTGTCTTTTATATAGAATAATTCTAATTATACATATAATGTTTTACTCTGCTGCTAAATATTTCATCAGCAACAAATTGATTTGTGAGAGAATCATTCTCTTATGCTGATCTTTATCAATAAAATCAATCAAACTAGTTTACAATGTTCCAAACGCATAAATCCAATGCCAGTTGCACACTAACGACTAAAATGTTCCATGAAAAGTCATGGAAATTCGTTTGATCTAAAATAAAATGCAGGAACACTGTGTAATGAAAGTATGTTCTGTCCTTTCTCAAGTGAGCTCATGTGTTCACTACGCAAATGTACTGCTTGGTCTTCCCTTGGTAACACACATTCTGTTCCCGCAGACATCACGGGCTACAGGGTGACCTGCACTCCCACCAAAGGGCAACAAGGGAACTCTATAGAGGAGTTTGTGAAGGCAGGACAGAACTCGTGCACGTTAGAGAATCTGAGTCCAGGAGTGGAGTACAATGTCAGTGTGTTTACTGTGAAGGATGACATGGAGAGTGTTCCTGTCTCCACCACTGTGACTCCGGGTAGGTATTAGAGATTTTTTGAATCACAAATCACCACTCACCTCAATTTTATATCAGTAACTATGCATAAACTGGGAAAGCATGTGTATTGTAATCAGTGCAGTACTTGCTTTTAATGTCTATTGAGACATTAAATACAGAGAAATTACTGAATACACATTGCTTTCTCAGTCATTTTCAATAAAGCATATGTTTCTGTTGTCAGCATTAATCCTTATCAGACTATTTTAGCAAACAGAACATAAGAGCTCAATTTCATCTCACATTTTTGTCAGTTTTATGAAAAAATGGCATTAAAGTCATATGAATTTGTGATTGTACTATTCTCAAATCACAAATTCCTAACACTCATCTCCATGGTTCAATATTCACAATATGAACCATGAAGGCTCTGTTTTCTGGTCGGATGACTTACCCCATCTTTCTGTGTCGGGTCTCTGGTACCTTTTCTCCTCCAGATGTGCCCAAAATAACTGACCTTAGCTTCATCAACGTCACTGACTCCACTATCGGCCTCAGCTGGAGTCCTCTTAACTCCACCGCCGTTACCGGCTACCGCATCACTGTGTTGGCTGCTGGGGACAGTGTCCCAATCTTTGTTGAATTTGTGGAGCCCACAACAGGCTTTTATACTGTGCATGGTCTGGAGCCCGGTATTGATTATGACATAACCGTCAGCACAGTCACAGAAAATGGAGAGAGCGAACCCATCATCATCACCCAGCAAACAGGTAAGAGTTTGTGTATGTGTGTGTGTGTGTGTGTCTAACTATACTTGTAGGGACAAAATTGTTGAACAGTGTCTCCAGGACATTAGAGACAGAAATCAGACAGAAACACGTCTTGGTTGAGGACTTCTTAAAAGAAAAAATGTTTAAAATATTGGTTTTCTCTTTGAAATCTGTTTTGAAATTTAATGTATTCTTGTGATAGCAAAGCTGAATTTTCATCAGTCATTACTTCAGCCTTCAGTGTCGCTTTTAAGTAAATTTCTTTAAAAAAAATTCTTACTGACCAGAGAGAAAACAGAGTTGGATGTTAATGGGAAGTCAAAATAATAAAGTGTAAAAAAACAAAAAAACAAAAAAAAACCCGAAGTGCTCCTTTAAGTGGTGGTCGGCGCTTAATTAATAAAGTACTATTATTTTGTTACATTTTGAACACATGGACTAGAAATGAAGAAAAAACTGTGAAATGACCTGTGACCCAGATGAATGTGCAGTAAATCTGTGCCTTCATACTTGTTGAACATTCCTGCTCTTTGTTGCTACAGTATTTCTTTAAGTACATATGGCAGCCATATCCTGGTCTGAAAGCCGATTGAGGAAAGACTAGCAGCTGTGTCTTGTTTCAGCACTTTATTCTTCTTTTTCATACTCTTCCCCCACTCCTTCTGTGTCTCTTTCTTCCTCGCTCTCTTTTTACTGAAGAAAACTGATGTGTAGACCCACATGGCATCAGACTGTGTGAAGTCTGCTTTCACATAAACAGATTCTCATTTTCTCACTCTTTCCTCTACCAGTGGCTTTTAAACAAGCCATAAAACTAGAGGTTCGTCTCTGAATAAAGTGTTTTAGTACTTCAAGATTAAGTGGAAGTACTAAAATAAGTACTAAACTGAAATAAAAATAAAGCTAAATTAAAAATGACAAAAGAACATATCAACATATAAAAACTAAAGCAAACTGAAAATATAGCCTAATTCAATTCAGTAATATGATATGATTTCCTAATATCATTTATGGTAATAGTATATAAATAATAGTAATCTAACACTGTTTAAGAGCCCTCCAAAATGTGACACTGATAAAACAGTGTCATATTTTACACAGAAATATTTTTCCTACGTGTATGTTGCTTCCATCAAAAAATGTCATGAAACACAGCAGCTTTTGAATGGAAATGAAAAATCATGGTCTTCCTTCCTGTCTCTTTTAGCTGTCCCTGCTCCATCTGGCCTGTCATTCGGAGAAGTGACCGCAGACACTATGCTGGTGACCTGGAAAGCCCCTCAGGTGCCCAAATCCTCTGATATCGAGCGCTACATCATCCGCTATCATCCACTCGACGACGACGATGACACCATTGAGCACACTGTAGATGGAAACACAAACTACGTCGTTCTTCGCCGTACGTGACTTGTGAAAGAACTGACCCTTATTTGTTTGCACAGTTCTGTCTTTAGTGTCCGTAGTGAATACTCATTAGTAAAGAGACTCCCTGTGTGGTTTTAGATCTTGTGCCCAACACTGAGTACCTGGTGAGCGTGATTTGTGTCTATGAAGAGAGAGAGAGCTCACCTGCCATTGGCACTCAGAGAACAGGTGAGTTTGTTGGCTAAAACTGTATAATAATAGTTCTGTTTCATTGGTTTGCTAAATCATGCATCCTTTTTACTTCACAGTCCTCGATGCACCTGTCAGCCTGCAGTTCTCTGATGTTGGCACCAACTCCTTCACCGTACGCTGGCAGGCTCCTCAGGCCGTTATCTCAGGATACCGTATCCGCTACCAAATGACCAGTGGGGGACGTGCTAAAGAGGAGAGGCTGCCCCCATCGAGG
This sequence comes from Tor tambroides, assembly GCA_021397915.2. NCBI lineage: Eukaryota > Metazoa > Chordata > Actinopteri > Cypriniformes > Cyprinidae > Tor > Tor tambroides. The sequence continues at coordinate 7,877 of JAFVLL020022206.1, forward strand.
AGCCATTTCACCCTCACAGGCCTGACCCCGGAGACCGAATACAGCATCAGCGTCTATGCTGTCAGCGGATCCCGCGAGAGTCTGCCTCTAACTGGAACTCAGTCGACCAGTATGCTGCTACTTTCTGACTTTTGACTTCTCATTGCAGCTCATTTTAGTTCTTATTAGTAATAATTGTCTCTCATCACTGTTTCTCTGTTAGTCTCTGATGCCCCCACTGACCTGGAAGTTATCTCCTCAACGCCAACCAGCATCACTGTTCGCTGGGACGCCCCCTCTGTCACTGTGAGGTACTACAGGATCACACACGGAGAGTCGGGTGGGTGATTTGGATCATATTGAAATAGTGTTTATAAGCTTACGTCACTTAAGGCCAGTTTACACCAACACCAATATTCGGCATGAAAATTCAGTCTGATTTTCACATGCGACGTGTCTGTTCAAAATAACGCATAAAAATGGCAGATGGACGGAAAGAAAATGCAGATCGACACTCTGACTATAGAATAGAAAAGATTTTTAGAAAAGCATAAATTCCCTGGTTACTCCGAGACGCAAAGTGCTACGCAAGTTTACGTTTCTGACATCCGCTTGTCACAAAGAAAGGAAGTCAAACAGTATTTACATGTTTTCTAACAGCAGTTCAGATTTTTGTATTCACTATGATGTTTATAAAGTAATACAAATTTATGAGAAATTGTGAAAAATTGAACCCTCCCTCAAAATCGGGTCTCCATAAAGACCCTGTGTGATCCTATTTGCTGAAATATCTTAAACCATGCATTTGCTCTTACCTTACATCTATTCACAATAATATTTAATGTAATTGTGTCAAATACATTTACAGTTAAAACATTTTACATTTTAAATTAATATTATGTATCATTTCTGGTCAAGTGACCAAAAGTGCAAATCTTGTTGGTGGGCCAGCTTTATTTGAAGTGCAATGGAAAAGGGATTAGAAAAAATTCTGATACGCTGATGAAATGCAAATGATTGTCAGTCTGAACAGATTTTTTTTTTTTTTTACATTTAATTGTTTATTGCACCATTTTTTTTTTTTTTTTACAGAATATTTGTCTTTGTGTGAATTGATGTCCTTTAACTATAGTTTGTTTGACTTTTACCAAATTGTTCTGATTTTTCGCATCCAGGAGGTTTTGACGCTCCTCAGGAATTTACTGTCCCCGGCTCCCAGTCTACTGCCACTATTGAAGGCCTCCGTCCAGGCACTGATTACACTATCACTGTTTACGCTGTGACCGGCAGAGGGGACAGCCCTGCGTCCAGCACCCCCATCCATGTTATACACAGAACAGGTAAACCGATGCATCTGAGAATGTCTCAGACTTTTAAGGATTTAGGAAGACAGGATGGTGTAAAATTACAGTATGACACTCAGTTGAGTGCAAAAAGGTATAAATAATGGGCTTTGTTTCTTTAAACATAGATATTGAGTCTCCATCAGAGATGGAGGTGACTGATGTGAAGGACAACACTATTACTGTACGCTGGAGCCCAGCAGCGGGTCCCATCTCAGGATATCGTGTCACAGGAACTCCACTAAATGGACAGGGACCTACTTTCTCTGAAGTGGTTGCTCCAGGTAATGCTTATCATTCTCAATAAAGATATAGTGTTGTGCCTACTCTTGAAATGAAGGAGGTAATGCTGTCAGAGTGAGAGTTAAATAGGTGTGTTTTTCACATGTAACTGCAGACCAGACTGAAATGACGTTCTCTGGCCTGATGCCGACAGCGGAGTACACCGTCAGTGTGTACGCTTTGGGGCAGGACGGAGAGAGCCCCCCTCTGGTCGAAACTGTAGTCACAAGTAGGTGTACAAATTAAGATTTTTTGCTTCACAGTGTCATAAAGTATGTAAAAGTGACTGGATCCCTTGTGAAACAGAAGTACACTTTAACATATTTTTCAAAGGAGTACATATTACATAAAAAAAAAAATTTACTTTAAGTGCAAACTGAATATAATGTTTTCAGACATATTAAATGCAATTAGATGAAAGTATATTATAGTTTTATTTTATATTAAATGCAGTTAGCTGAACATTAGACATTAGATTTTTTTGATCTGCTTAATATTAATTTTAAATGTAATATCAAATAACACATTACAGCTAAAATTATAATCAAGTACTTTACATGTGCTTTAATGTGAGCACATCAAGCGTATTAAAACAATGATTTAAAATGTAGTATACAATTTTTTTTTATTTGATATTACAAAGTGCACATTTTAAATGTGTGCTTAAATGTGTCAAGAAAGTCATACAAATTAAGTACACTTAACAAGTGGCCATTTATTAAAAAAAAAATTATTATTAATTTGCAAGTACAGTTTTAAGGAGTACTGCAGTGCAAGTGTACATTCAATACAGTTAAGTTCACTTCTTTTCATCATTCATCAATTTGTAGATATTATACATTATTGCAGATGTAATGACATTAGGTTCAATTGAAACAGATTAATTCACAATTTCAAATATTTCTTTTTCTAGCTGTGGACAAACCCAAAGACCTGTCCTTCACTGACGTGGACTCAACCTCCATGCGCATCTCCTGGGAGAGTCCTGATGGGGTGGTCTCCTCTTACAGAGTGCTGTACTACAGTCCAGAGGAGGGAGAGAGAGAGCTGTTCCCTGCCCCACATGGAGATGATGAGTCTGCAGTGCTGCATGGCCTCAGACCGGGCACAGAATACACTGTTAAAGTCATCGCACTGCATGACCGGACCCCCAGCACTCCACTGGTGGGCACTCAGACAACAGGTATTACTTTGGACAGCTACTCTTCTACTATTTAAGATCAGGTCTATCAAAATTCAGTTTTTCTAACTATAATGATTATCTAAATGTATAATAATATTTTAAATAATTGTATTATTACACAATTTTAATTTATGCTGCTTATTTACTCAGTCCTCATTATTAAAACTTTGATGTATAAGTTATTAAATTAATGAGAAGTGTGCTTTTATCTTTCCAAGCAACATTCAAAAAAAAAGTATCACAGTTTCCAAAAAATTATTAAGCAGCCCAACTGTTTTCAACATTGATAATAATAAGAAATATTTCTTGAGCACCAAAACAGCATATTTGAATGAAGACTGAATGACACTGAAGACTGCAATAATGATGCTGAAAATTCAGCTTTGCCATCACAGAAATAAATTCTATTTTAAAATATATTCAAATTATAAAGTTATTTTGAATTCCAACATTTCACAATATTACTGTACTACTATATACACAATATTACTGTTTTCTGTATTTTGACAGTAACTTAAAGTAACTTAACTTTAGTCGCCACCTAGCAATCACCCAGAACACCTTAGCAACTGCACAGCAGCATGCTAGTAAACACCAACAACAATATCCTTTACAACATTGCAGTATTGTGGTAGTGAGTGTCGTGTTCTTTAGAAAATGTTAAAATTTTGTAATTTTTCTTTTATGTTCTCTTCTCTCCCTGCAGCTATTCCTGGGCCCACAAGTCTGCACTTCTCCCAGGTGGGTCCAACATCCTTCACTGTCTCCTGGTCTTCTTCTGACGTCAGGCTGACAGGTTACCGTGTGGCCATCACCCCCAAGAGCAAGAATGGACCCACTAAAGAAGACAACATCTCCCCTGACTCGACTGAGTTCCACGCCACTGGACTCATGGTGAATAACCATCTCATACTGCAGAAGTTCATTCTCTCAAAACTTTAACCTTACTGATATTAGACGTAATGTAGAACAAAATACTCTCATGCTCTTCATGCCAAAAAGTGCTTAAAACAGCACTGAGGGGTTTCGTGGAAAAATCTCTATTGAAACAGCTGTTCCTCAGGTTTTGAGGCATTTCTTTCTTGATTTTAGCTGTGGTTGTGGGTTACTGGTAGTCGGAGAGCAATGCTAATCTCCATCAGACAAACCTCACATTGTACGTCTACCTTGTCATTTTGGTCAGTGGGTAGATCAAGATTAGAGCCTGTGCCAGATTTTTTCAGAAAATGATATGGTGTTTTGTAAAGCACATTTTCAAGGCTTTGCTTCATTTTTTCCCCCTGTATGTGTGTTTATAGCCTGGCACTGATTATGAAGTGGAGGTTTACGGTGTGAAGAACTCTCTCACCAGCCGTCGTGTCAAAGGAGAGATCACAACAGCTGATAGTAAGCCACCTTCCCTAAAACATCACTGAATCAGACCCGCATTCTCCATCAATTTACTGTGTGCTGGCCAAAACTCAATCTAGATCTCATTTTCCCAGACATCAGTCCACCTCGACGTGTCCGTATATCCAATGTGAAGGACTCCTCCATCACTCTCACCTGGCGCTCTAAGACCGAGGCCATCTCTGGCTTCCTGGTAGAGGCCACACCCACCATGAGCGGCCATAACCCTATCCAGAGAACCATTGAACCTGATTCACGCACCTACACCATTACTGGTACAAAACAGTATAACTGTGTGTATGTGTGTATATATATATATATATATATATATATATATATATATATATATATATATATATAAAACAATATATATAATATATAACTTGTTTTACAGGCTGTAGCATATGCCGGGTAAATATTTGTTTTGAAAACTGAGATTGATTTGATTATATGATTCTGCATTGTATAGGTCTGGAGCCAGGAACCACTTATAAAATCAATATCTATACTCTGAATGGAAGCTCACGTAGTGAGCCTTTCACCCTTACAGCTACTACAGGTATAATATAATATAATATAAATAAAATATAATATAATATAATATAATATAATTATTTAATAAATATTTAATATTGTTTTCAGCGAAACCAGTTATCAGCCCACCCACAAACCTCCATTTCACCTCTCTGACTCCTTCTTCGATCTCCTTCACCTGGGAGCCTCCACGAAGCACTATCAC
>JAFVLL020022207.1:0-39820 GCA_021397915.2 Tor tambroides
CCCTAATTGCTCCCCGGGCGCTGGAGCAATGGCTGCCCACTGCTCCGGGTGTGCGTGCGTGCATGCATTTGTTCACTACTCACTGTTGTGTGTGTTCACTTGGATGGGTTAAAAGCAGAGCACCAATTTCAAGTATGGGTCACCATACTTGACAATACACCACGACTTTCACTTTTTACAAAAAAATGAACTTTTTCATGATATTCTAATTTTTTAGATGCACATATATATACAGTATGTGTATACACAAATGGGTATATATACATGGGGTGTAATTTGTTTAGAAAAAGGGGGAAGGGGGTATTTGAACCAGAATGTCAAATTTCAATGTAGGAATTTAGACAAATCTAGGTCTAATTTATATAAAATGAACAGTAACGTATAGAAATGTTTGTTTTAACTGAACTAAATTACATTTTTAACAATTAACATTGACTATACAATTATTTTGTAAAATTATTTGACTTTTACATTTACCTCATGAGGTATTAAACATTTTGAACACATTTCAGCATCTGTCCTGAAAAATTTGTATCATTTTCATTCCATTTTATTCCAGGATAAGTCGTTTTACTAGTCTGCTTACAACGCTGAAAATAAAATCTGTAACACAAGATAAAATTAAGATTTTTTTTTTTTTGGTCTCATGAAATTGATATAGAGAGGGACTTTCTTATACTTTTGTACACATTTGTATTAGATGGACTAAATTTTATTTTGTCAGCCTTTGTCAGTTAGTACAATAACATACAAGTTACAAAACATACACTAAAAGATACAGACAAAAAGAAAGCCTTGAAGGAAATTCTGGCTCATGAAGGTTTGCTATTGACTTTCTCTTATACGTTCAAGTTTTCTTTGTTTTTATACATTCTAAGACTTTTTGAGTCTTTTTGTCTTTTCTGTTAACCCTTACTTTAACTGGGTCAGGTGACTTCTCTTGGCTTTCAGAGGGTTTAAAACTAATGCAGTGCTTTTACTGAACGCTGTAACGTTTGATGCTTTGCTTGAGTGTGTGCCTCTGAATCTAAACTACGCTGCTGTCATTCTGCTGTCTGTAGGGGCCACAAGGTGCTGGGAACCCTGAGGGAAGTGAGGAGACTGTGAGTGCTTATTAGATTTTAATAATATTCATGTTTCACATGGACACACAGAACCTGCATATCAGGCCTAGATCTTAAAACACAAAAAGATACAGTATGCAACATCTGTAAAATATGTATATCTGCTCTATACTTTGTAGGGCTAGGTTGAAAATATCAAATTCTCAATTTTAATCGATTCTCATTGTGATGAACCAAATATCGATTCTTAAATCCCAAAAATCAATCTATACTGGTTTCATTTGCTGCATGAACAAAACTTAATGAAACATTGTTTGTAGCGCACCACCCATCCAGTAAATCACAATAAGCTTTTTGCTTTGTCAGTTTTGATATGAAACAAAGTCTCAGCTTTCAAATTTTGTCAATTTTATTACAAAATTCAAACAATAAGTACCGTTTTGTGGCTCTTTAATGTGGCGTGACAGATCTCTGTAGCGCCTCACTTCAGGCGGCACAATTGTCTCTTCCTCTTTACCGCTACTTATAGCACCAAAAAAACATGAATAAACATAAGAAGGTATGTTGAAAGAAACAGTATAACTTACCGAAATGTATAATGTCTCATGTAATCACTCAATCAGCGTTTCAACCGCAGAAAGACTACAGTGAAACAGCTTGTAAACAATGTCACATGATGGTACATTTACCTCAGAAAAACCATTCAGTGACCATAAACTTGATAGTTAGAAAAATTAACTGTAGAAAATATTTTCACTTAACCTGTCCATATTTAATGTTTAAATAGATCCATAATGAAAACAAGTTATGACATCCACTGTTTACATGTTTATATTTCAGCAACAAACTGGAGTAGAAACAATGATCATTAAAAAGTTATAATAAATATGTCATGTTTTATTATAAAAAACTTGCTTGTGCAATTTAAATGTTTGTTTACAAATCACTTTAATTATAGTAGTGTAGTAATGTAATTGTTGTGTAGTTTATAGCATTAGTTGTGAGATTTTTTTCCATGAAAAAAAAATTATGTACTGTACCTGATCTAAATGAATCAATATTGAATCAAATTAGTTTAACAGCTAAATTTAATTGAATCGTGAAATATATCTCAATACCCAGTCCTAATAATCTGTCATTGGCTGATGAAAAGTGCTGACAGTCGGTTGCAGTGTCTGTTGTGCTCTCTCATCTTAAATCTTCAGTGCCCGGTTTGCATGTCCCTGGTGAGCTACAGGCTGGTTGTGTGTTATTCTTCACTTCCTGTCTGATCCTACAGTTGATGATGAATAGACCTGATGCGTTTGTGTGTCTCATTTTGTTAGCAGTGCCAGACAACGTGTCCAGCTGGACCGCAGGGACTGCCTGGTCTGCCGGGGATGAAAGTTAGTCCTCAACCCTATTTATTAAACTTTGACTCATACAACAAATGTTAATAAAAAAAAAACCCAGGAAATGTTAAAATATGATTGTAAAAATATAAAAATGTAAGAAATTGAAGTATTGCTTTAAATTAATAATAAATGAATAAAAACAAACTATAACATAAAAGGTTCCATTTACTTTTTGTTGCAGAAAGACTAAATGTACTTTCTGGAGCAGCTATACATCATTTTGCTCACCGAAGAATGTTTCTATGGCCAAACACCAACTATTTTTCTAATGAATGAGTGTATTATTAAATTGAATCTTTCTGCCAGGGACATCGAGGTCTTCCTGGTGTGGACGGTGTGCCAGGTACCCAAGGTGAAAAGGTCAGACTCCTTTAAAACCTTCTTAAGAATGATAAAAATCAAGAAACAGCAATACACATGCTCTCCTGAGCTTTAAATCAATAAACACCATAGTCATTTTCTTCTCTATTAACAGGGAGAGCGAGGGGCTGCTGGAGAGCAAGGTCTTCCTGGACGTCCAGGAGATGATGTATGAAAACTTGTTTATTTGTTTATGCATTATGGAGAGTGATGTGTTTTCAATATTGTCTGTGACCAAGAATATCAGTATCAATTTAAAGTATTCTGTTGGCATGTTTGTGTTTACATACAATATTGGCAAAGCATTATACACAAAATAAGTAATGAAAAGAAAAAGAAATATAAGAAATTTCCATGCAGGGTCAACGAGGGCCAATCGGATTCCCTGGAACTCATGGTGATAAAGGAGATCGGGTAAGACTTATAACATCTTCATCTGAAGCAGACGAGGGAAGAGCGAGAAACCAGAGGAATGCTTACAGAGCAGTATCCTCCAGTCTGATCAATACATGAAACAATAATTACATTTGTTTAAAACTCAGTACAGCCAATCGAATAACATCTACAGTGATTGTAAAACTGCTCTGTGAGCAGATATGAAGATATCTCTGATATGCAGAACAAAAAGCAAGTGTGGGTATATTATAAAAGCTGGCCTGTGTGTTTTATGACTGCAGGGTCCTCCTGGATTCAACGGGATCCCAGGACCTACCGGACCACCAGGATCACCAGTACGTGAGCTGTATTTTGTAGATTTTTTTAAGATTAAATATTTGATCAAAATGTTCTGAACTAAAGTCTGGTATCAATGTACAGAGACTTTCTTTCTTTGTCAGATGTTTATGAGAAGAGAATGTACAGCAAACCAGCCTAGTGGAAATGTAGTTTAACAGAGCTTATAGGTTAGAAAACAAGATCATTCACTTAAGATGATTTATTCATTAATTAATAATTAATTAATTAATTAATTAATTAATGCTTTTTGCATTAATAAGCATAAAATCAAAGTTAATTTGGTAAATCATCGCTGGCAAGATGGGGTTTCAATAAAAGTTGGCTGTTTGTGCAGTAAAAACACTTTTTTTTAAAATTTGTGCTAGAAAAAAACAGAGAAAAGGGGCTGTGTAGAAAAAAGACAGGAAAACATCAGCACACAATGCAGAAGAACGATCTATAGTTTTCACAAAAGCCCTGGAGCTGTTAAAAGTTCACTGGATGACTCAATTTACGTCATTTATAAATAAATGGGGATATCTTGGTGCAGGTAACAGAAAAATAAAACACATTAGCTATGTTTTCGTTCAAAGTTCTGAATTAAACTTATGCGCAAAATTGGAATATTGAATAAAACATTTGCGAATAAAGCACCATCCAGCGAGCTGAAGAGAACCAAAATCGTCACTTCCCGATTAAGTTGCGCTAAATATCATGAAGAAAAAAATGACTTTGCTGCAGTAGGAGAAAGCACTGTATATAATAAATTTTCTATACAATAAATTACGAGTTTCAGAGCGCGCAGACGAAATGCGGTCATCTTATTTTCGGAGCCTGTTCTTTGGGAACGCAGCTCTGGGAGCTCTTCGTTAATTATAACGAAGCACTATGACGAGACTTTGCTCAAGCATTTTAGAATGACAAAAATGTTGTCCCATTGCAAAGTCACAATTATTCAGTAAAAGTGTTTCCATCATAGTTTACGTGCATGTTTTCTTACTGGACAAGACTTAGTTGAGCGCATACGTTTTTTATGTGCATTTTTAGAATTTATGCGCATCTTAGTATGTCCATCCAGTGTTTTTTTTTTTATGCGATATCCCAAAATGCACACAAAAATATGGGGAATGGAAACATAGCTACTGTTCGTTTACTTCCAACATGAACAATTCAAAGCTGATTGAAAATCAGCAAACCTACTCTTTAAAGAGTTGAGCAGATGCAGCAAATGGGAGTCTGACTGATCAACTAACAGTTGTACAGATAAATTCTATATTCAGTTTTGTGAATTATACAGTGTAATATAATATTCAATAATATTAGTATTTGTGTGTCTTAACAGGGTGTTGAAGGCATCAGAGGGCGACAGGGACATCCTGGGCCTAAAGGAGATGATGTGAGTTATTGCTTTCCATATGTTCTACCCTACTCAAAAACAGTATGAAATAAATAAAAATCAGTAAATCATTTAAAGTGCCTTGTTTCTTTCTGAAGAATTCGAATGTGTTGTTTTAGGGTGCGATTGGAGCCCCAGGAGAGAAAGGAGCTTCAGGAGCCAAGGGTGACACTGTGAGTGAATGATTGATCAGATTTATGCTCAAAATGAACTTCATATTTGCTGTCACTGTAATAATTACGAAATGGTGCTGGAAGAGTTATCTGAAATGTCAACTTTAATGATGATGAATATTGTTTATTTGTAGGGTGAGGCAGGAAAGCATGGATCTGATGGAGCACCAGGAGCTCCAGGAGAGAAGGTGAGTTATGATGATCATTTTCATGATAATGCATAAAATTCAGAAAGTATAGTTGTACCTGGTGCGCTGCAATGTATATCCAGTTTTCATTATACTGAATTTTACCAATTTGATTATTAAAATGCATATTGTTTTATGACAAAGTGATTATTCATAAATCTTTCGTGTTCAATAATAAAAAAATGAAGACGAATTTGAGATTTTGCTGTGTGCTTGACAGGGAGAGCCAGGTCTGCCCGGAGCCATTGGTGTCAGAGGAATTGTGGGAATTCCAGTGAGTTAATCAGCATGTGAATATGTTTTATGTATTATTCTGGTGTGCTTTTCCTGAAATGATTCTCAAAGCTGTTACTCTGAATGCTATTACAGTAAATGAGGGTTTGCCTACTATACAGTAAACACTGAATTTACATGAGGGTGTGCAGTAATGACACCAACAAGCTTTAAATGAGGAGATTTTCACTTATTTGTAATCTGCAACTCACCTTGGCTAAACAATGCTGCATCTCAAATTTAGGGTTTACCAGGAAAACAGGGACATGTGGGGCCTGCAGGCCAGAAGGTAAAACTTCATCTACATGAAAAAATAGTATATGCTGAATCTCATTTAAATTTTAAAACAGCGATGCACGGCAAGCAATCACTCTCTCTTTTACAGGGTGATACTGGCACTGTAGGACCGACTGGTCCAGTTGGGCGTCCTGGTAAAGATGTAAGTATTATGATATTAGTTTTTTGTTTGTGTATATATTTAAGACATTGTTATATTTTGGTATGTGTTATATTTAGGGAGCACTTGGACCACCAGGAGAAGATGGAACTCCAGGAGCCAAAGGAGCCACTGTAATAAAAGCAGAATTTGAACATATGAATAAATAACTTTTGTTTTTTTCTTTTTTAATTAAAAAAAATTAAGAGCATTTTATTGTATTTTATTTTATTTTTTTTGCATTGCTTACAATTGGTCAAATTACAATTCATAGTAATTTCTTAAAAAATGTATTCAATTAATCAACAAAATTCCTTCCTCAGGGTGAATCAGGAAAACAGGGTCCAGTAGGCCCAATGGGCCCACAAGGAATCCAGGTGGGTTGGACACATGGATGAACCTGTTGGTCTGATTATGAATCTTCATGGTTGCATCCCAATATGCCTACTTATACTATGCGCCAAGCATATGTACTTTGCTGGAAATGGAAAAGATGGTACATGTGAGCAAGTAGTAAGTTAGTGTGCAAGTAAAAAAAAAATTAAAAACCCTTGTGATGCATTTGAGTTCTAGCATTTAGCTAAATAATGAATTTTGTATCAATACACAGTTAAGATGTTTTTAATTGTTTGGTTTTTTAACCTTTAAATTCAATATTGCTGTTTTAGGCTAAAACATCTTAAAAACGGCAACTTGTACATGGTTTCTGCAGGTCTTAAAAGGGTCTTAAAAAGTCTTAATTCCCCTTCCACAAACAAAGGGCTGAAAAGGTCCAGAAAGGACCAGAAAGGCTTAAATTCATAAAGTCATGGCATCAAATGTTGCACGCACTGTAAAAAAAAAAAAAGTATATCTTTCACAGTACTTTTGTTTCATTTTCTACAAATATCTGAATATCCTTACGTAAAGATACATTTACTTACATGCAAAACTGAACATATGAAGTCTTGTTTTCTGAGAAATTGAACACAATTAAGAGAGTTCATGTTTAAAAATGGGGATGGGGGAATGAAAACATGTTTTCCCCTTTAAGTTTTTTTTTTTTTTTTTGAGCCCATTGGCTCTTGTTTTAATCATAATATCCCTTCATTTTGATAAATTTCTTAGAAACAAGACTTTTTATTTTTGTCATTTTGCTTCTCAAGTAAATATATCTTGAGAAAATACTGAAGAACATAACTTTTGTGCAGTGTGTGATCAGAATTTATTTATTTTGTAAAATAAATTAGAAATGATAGAGATATATTGGAAATTGATAAAAATTTGAAGCACTGCTAATGCAATTATCTTTCCTTGGTCTTAAAAAGTCTACATTTTCTTTCATAAAACCTGCAGAAGCCCTGTTATATAGTTTCTGTTGGACAATATGGAGAATTTTAGCTAAAAACCATGCAGTCATCAACACTTTGCATACTATTTTCAATATCAAATGATGCGTGATGCACTAATACTAATTGCGCACACTATTTACAACACATATAGCGTGCAACTTTGGGACACAAAACATGTTTGTATAATATTACATATAACTCATTCAGTGAATTTAGAAAAAAAAATAGGTGGCTATTCACACCATTTTCTCTATTTAGCATAACTACAGTACATGCATGAGTACTGATAAAAGGCAGTTATTTGGTGAAGTGCTGTACAGTTGTACATTGTTATTGTAATTCATTATCTTGACTAATTCCACAGGGAGATAAAGGTGACCAAGGACTCATGGGCCCTCGTGGAATCAAGGGTCACACGGGTCATAAAGGAGACCAGGTGTGTTCATTGTTCATTGTAATAATCATAACACAGAAACGTATTATTGCCGTTGTGTGTGTATGATCATGTCTTTTTTCTTTTTTCTTTTTTTTTAGGGCCCCATGGGTCCTATTGGTCCCAAAGGAAGTGAGGTAAATTAGAAAGTACTCAGTGACCATTTAGATTCCTGCTGCTTCCTGCACTTGTATTAATACCGTGTAATTTTATTTTTCTCTCATCGCTCTACAGGGAGATCCAGGTGTTGCAGGAAATCCAGGGATAAAGGGTGATCAGGTTTGTAATATTTATAGCAGCATACCTGTCACACCCTCTAATTATGATATTCCAGTATCTGTACAGTAGTGTGATGGTTTTTAATAATGGTTTACAGGGGCCTTCAGGTATTCCTGGCATCAAGGGCGAGGTAAGCGTGCCATCATTCATAAACACTCATATTGCTGGAGTTTGAGGTTGTAGGAGACCAACAAATAAATTAATTAATTAATAGGTTTAAAAATAAATACATAATATTATTTAAAAATAAATAAAAATACATTTCTTTCATAGATTATTTTTTCCAATATTTTTCCATATGTGTACTGTATGTATATCTATATATAGGTACAATAATCAATAATAGGTTTAAAAAAACCTTTTTTATATTTATCATGTTTATATTTATTATGTCCTTGTTTGATCTAAGCGTGGAGAGAAAGGCCAGAGAGGAGCTACAGGAGCTGATGGTCATCCAGGACAGCCGGGCCATGAGGGTCTGACCGGACCACAGGGAGCCAGAGGTCTGGAGGGCGAACGAGGACTACCAGGACCCGCAGGTCCCAGAGGTCTACCTGTGAGTACATGGCTTTGTGACATTATTTATCTTTGATTGGACAGTACATTGGTTATTTAGAAATGCTTGCTCTGCAGTTGTTGCTGATATTGTTCTCAATTTACTTCTAATAGGGGCCCAAGATGAGTGACGAGAAGATCCGTGAGATGTGTTTAGCTGTTGTTGAAGGCATGACATCTTTATAGTTATTAATCACTTTCAAACACCAACATCAATTTTATTTTTCTCTATGAATGGCAACTAAAGTATAACATCGTATTGCACCAAACAGAACATTTAGATGCCTACAAGAAGGAATTAGCCAAGAAGCCTCTTCCCATTGGAGCCCCTGGAACTCCAGGACCCATGGGACCAGCTGGACCACCGGGACCAGCAGGTCCTGCTGGAGAAGCCGGACCCAGAGGAATCATGGGCCCCAAGGGGCCTCAAGGATACTACGGCCTTCCTGGAAAACCAGGAGCCAAAGGTATGTTGGTTTGACTCTCACTTTCTCTGATATTTCCAAACCATGTATCACTGTCCTAATTAGTGCCCTGTTGTCAGCTCAATTACACCTGAGCTCTGGAGGATGCAGTTAACGCTGAGTCTTTGATTGCAAACATCTTGATTTGTTTTTATTGCCTATGAATTCTCAAGATTGAACACCCATAACTATGAAATATTTAGTTAAGCTTCAGCTGCATCATGCTAATATGTGACAGCTGAAGTCTCAATCTAGATTCTTTGATGGTCGACTAGTCCAGACTGAAGACTGAAGTCGAGTTTATTTACTGTAGATTTTTATGCTTTAAAGGGCATGGAATTTATTTTTCCATACAGGATTCACTCTTTTATTTCATCTGCAGCTTTAGTTATTGCATAGCATCTCATGTTTTGGAATATCTTGTGCCATTATTATTGCATTTTTAAGATGCTGCTAAATTATTTTTTTTAGCAAAATTCTGTTACCATGTATAATCCATGATTTTGTGAGGACTATGATAGTTTTGATAGTTTATTTAGACTATTTTTTACTAGTTTATAATTAAAGTTTATGGGGTGCAGTCTAACATGTGTTAATGCTTCGTTTTAAAAAAAAACACACATTATTTTTCATTTAATTTACCTGTAATTTACACCGCTCTGTCCCTTCTCCTATAAACGCGCTAATGATTTCCTGGTTTTATGAAGCCCCTCCCTCAGAAATATACAATGGGCTCAGATTAGTTAGCTGGTCTTGTGTGTTGTGATTTGCTAAACTGCCAGTACACATCTCAGCTCAGAGGCATGTGCTCCAGTTGTATTGTAAACAATGACATCGTCTATATTGCTTATGAATTTGAGCCTGATTGAAACGCAAAGGATATTAGTAAAGAGGATCGTGCAGAACCTGTGCAAGCACACAGCTCTTAATGGTATGTTTCTTGTTTGTTGTTTTCTCATACTTTTAGATACGCTGTTATTTGTTATTATTAAATGCTACTGCTTCTGTTAGATTTCTGTTTTAATATACGGTTTTATCCTGATTAAAGATTTAATACAGTACGGCAACCGCACACGCATCCATGTTTAATGCTTTTTATAGCTATGTGAAAATAAATGTATAATTGAAACAGTTCATTGTTGGAGCTGAGCTGATGATCTGAATGAGAGAGAGAGAGAGAGAGAGAGAGCGATGCAGAGCAGGGGGATGCCAGGAACATGATTAAAAACCGATTCAGATCGCGATTCATATATGAATAGATTTTTACTTGCACCCCTAGTTTTCTCTTCCTCTTTTCTAAAGCATCACAAAATGGCCTCACTCCCTTTGTTGCGTGTTCCCGGGGGCAGGGTTTGTCTGGGCTTGTGATGTCACAAACCCAGAAAGTAATTCGTTGTAGTCCCTACGAGCCGTTTTTGTAGGTATTAAACTGCTATAATTTTAAAATATCTCCGTTTGCACTGAACTTTCAGCATGGTAACTTTCCAGATATTGTTTATACTCAAACAGCAACATTACACTAACGTTAAAAAAAATGAAATCGCAATCAACCATCCCTTTAAATATATATTAGATGAAAATTAATTAAATCTATTGTTTATTTTCTAATTTGTCAGTTAAAGGGATAGTTCACCTAAAAATGAAAATTCTGTCATTAATTACTCACCCTCATGTCGTTCCAAACCCGTAAGACCTCTGTTCATCTTCAGAACACAAATTAAGATATTTTTGATGAGATGAAAAGATATTAAAAAGAAATGAAAATGAATTAAGATAATTTTGATCTGAGAGCTCGCTGACCCTCCCATAGACAGCAAGGGTACTACCACGATCAAGGTTCAGAAACATAGAAACGTAGCGACATCGATAAAAACAGTCCATGTGACATCAGTGGTTCAACCATAATTTTATGAAGCTACGAGAATCCTTTTTGTGCGCAAAGAAAACAAAAATAACAACTTTATTCAACAATTAGTCTCTTCCGCGTCACCCTAGGCCGCTATTTTGGAGAGTATCACGATGCATGCACATGCTTTGATTTTAACGTGAACAACATAAGTGCGTGGTACTTCTGACACAGAACACGCATGTGCGCTTTGATCGGAATGTAAACATATGCTGTTTACACGCTGTCCAATTCCACGTGTGTGCATGCCTCGTGGTATTCTCCAAAATGGCAATCTAGGGTGACGCAGAGGAGACATTTTAGTTTTCTTTGCGTGCAAAAAGTATTCTTGTAGGTTCATAAAATTATGGTTGAACCACTGATGTTACATGGACATGTCCTTACTACGTTTCTGTGCCTTGATCGTGGTAGGACCCATGCTGTCTATGGAGGGTCAGAAAGCTCTGGGATTTCATCAAAAATATCTTAATTTGTGTTCCGAAGATGAACAGATGTCTTACGGGTTTGGAACGACATGAGGGTGAGTAATTAATGACAGAATTTTCATTTTTGGGTGAACTATGCCTTTAATCATTGAGTTGTATTACCATTAAATAATAATGGTAAATTATGTTATTAGTCTTTCAACATTCTATTAAATTCTAAAATAAAAAGTGAAATAAAAAATTCAGGGGTTATTGTTATATATACTAGGAATAAAATAAACTTTAACTGAAATAAATTAAAATAGCTTGTTGTCAAAGCAACATTTCTAAATTTCATGTAGATTAACTTTATGTACTAAAACAGCTAAAATTAAAACTGAAATTAAGATTAATAAAAACGATAGACATTTAAAAAGAATACTAAAACTAGTACAAAAATTACAGAAAACACAAAATGACTACGATTTTAACAAAAATTGAAAACATACAAATAAAAACTATTAAAAATATTAATTAAAAACTATAAAAGTAGCCTAATGAAACTAATGTTTATAATATTTAATTATAATTATACAGTGCTTCCTTAACACTAGCCGCATTTCCATTACCCTTCAAATTGCGAGAATTGAAAATACGTCCCGGAAGTGGCTCAACGCGATACTCTGTCTACGTCTACTTCGATTAAAAGTAATGTCTAGTGCAGTGCCCACAATATACCTAAACCTACCAACATCCATGACTTATCACAAGAGGAAAAAATTATGTTTTAGTTGCATAACATCAGTTAATGTTAATGGAAACGCTGTTAATTCGCAACAGGTTTTTTATTGACATTTATAAAATATCGCAAAGGTTTTGCACAAATCTGTAAGAGAAATCTGGCTACTTACTAGTCATACATGCAACTTAGCAACTAGTAAATTTAAGCAGGTGAACACATTTGTAAATATCTTCTTTGGCAATCCACATCATGCTAATGGCGTTTGCTATACTTCCTTAATGTCACATAATGTGCACAACTGAATACCCCTGCAAAAGAGTCAGCCGTTTTTATAACATTTCAGAAGTGGATTTTGCTTCAGGCAGAATTTACAGGATAAAACTGCGAGCACACATTAATTTCAATCAGTTGCTGGTCATTGAAGAGTAGCAGCCTCCAGAATGTTTAGCACTGCAGTTCTTTTGTCCTCACAAGCGCAGGCTGTTGTACAGTCAGTGCAGTCGGCACTAATTGCCAGCGAGCCGAGAAGGAATGCTACGCTTGCTAATGAGACAGAGATTGAGAAGCAATAACAGGATAATTAGAAAAGCCCCCGACAGCATCTCAATCTACCTCAGTTATTTCTGCAGAACCTCTGAGGATGTGAGCATGTTTATTGAAGTTTATAAATGCAGAAAACATTCTAGCATTCAACACTCGTGCCTAGCAGGCTTTTTGACTGTATAAATGTCAGCAGTCTCACAGAGGTTTCTCAGGTCCCTTATACAAGCTTTATATAATAGAAATTTGGCCATCAATCCCAGTTAACTACAGGCCAGAGACTGGGGTGTGCTTGTGTTCATTACTACAATGTATATTTGTGCTAGCATTGCACCATGGAACCACTGCCAATTTTTATGGCCCAACAAACAGACCTCCTTTCTAACCAAATATTAAAATGCTCCAGACTCATATGTCAGAGCTATTAAAATTACACTATTACCAAAAAGAAAAGAAAAAGAAAGTTGGCAGTAAACCTATGTAGAAGAGATGTTTTGTCTATGTTCTACTGATTTAAAAAATGGTTTTAAAAATATATTTTTATTCAGCAATGATGCATTAAAATGACAGTAAAGATGTTTTGTTTTTTTTAAATCAGTTTCAAATAAATGCCGTTCTTTTGAACTAAAAAAAATCAAAATATCAAAAATATTAAACATCATAAAATGTTACAGACTGATAATAATAATAACAATAATGTTTTTGAGCAGCAAATAAGCATATTAGAATGATTTCTGAAGGACAGAAGATTGGAGTAATGATGCTGAAAATTCAGCTTTGCTTCACAGGAATAAATTACATTTTATATACAAATATATGCACAGAGAAAACAGGTTTTTAAATTGTTTTTAAGTAACAAGTATTGTAAAAAAGAAAATTGTAAAAAAAAAAAAAAAAGATTGTAGTAATATTTCACAATATTACTGTATAAATACAGCCTTGGTGAACACAAAATACTTCTTTCAAACACATCTTTCTGACCCTAAAAATTTGAATGTTAGTGCACCTTAAAGTACCATGTGAAAAAAAAAAAAAAAAAAAAAACCATGGCAAAAATTCTAAATAAATAATAATAAATATTAATAAATTTATTTAATTACTTATTTAATTTATTATTTATTTATTTAGAATTTTTGCCATGGTTTATATATATATATATATATATATATATATATACACACACACACACACATTTATTTAAATATTTGTTATTTTTTCTTTTAGGTCCGTGCCATTATTATTATTATTTTTTTTAATATATATTATGCATCTTTTTTTTTTTCTTTTTTTTTTTGATAAAACACTTTGAATTACTGTTGTTTGTGAAATGTGCTGTATAAATACATTTGCTGTGCCATACTGTTAGATTGTGTTTTTGTCTATGGAGAGTCACAATGTGATTAACTTCTTTGTCTAATAATTTTTCTGTTTATGTATTTGTGTAGGTGATGCAGGACAAAAAGGTGATAAGGGAGATAATGGAATTGGAATTCCAGGAATTCCTGGAGAACCCGGACCTCAAGGTACAAAATGCTAAACCTCAACTTTCTGCTAATTATATTTTACCATCATTTCGAAAGATAACTGAGTCATTGTGAAGACCCAATGAAAAAAAAGGTACTGTATGTTACTGTCAAATTCTTACATCAACATTTTCGAAACCCTACCAGGACCAGCTGGCAAGCCTGGCATCGGTAAGGACGGTCAGGACGGTGCCAGAGGAGACGCCGGTGTTCCTGGAACCCCTGGAACCCCTGGAGCCAGAGGACCTGCAGGCGCCCCTGGTCTTTGTGATCCTTCAAACTGCTTTAGGCCTCAACCTCTTTATCTGGTTGGCGGGAAGAAGTCTGTCAACATCAAGGGTCCATGAACACAAACCTAGAAACCTTCATCACAGTCATCATCAGGTAGCCCATTTCCGACAAACTTGAAGAGACTTCAAATTGCGAGCAGACGGTGAGAGAAACAAACGTGACGGATGTAGAGACATACGGATGCAGCTCCTGATGGTGGATCCAGTTCACATGGTTTATTGTTGTACCTTGTACATAAACTAGAAGAAAATGTCTTTGTTCTTTCAGATGGTTTACAGTAAATCGCAGGTAAATAAATTAATTGGAAATTGACGTTTCAGTTCAGTTCTACACAAACAACTACATGCCACAGAATTGCAATTTTGCAAGTGTTTTTAAAATATTTTTTCATAAAATGTGATTGTAAAGACCAATTTTAGACATGGTGCCAGACGTTAAGCTATGCTAACACAACAACAGTGTGATCCAACGACAGCTTGAAATAAAAGCTTTTCACCACCATGCTACCAGCGTGCAACGGTTTATTTATCATGAAAAGCTTTAATAAGAGGTTTCTGTCAACCTACTTGTAGATAAGATCCCCATATTATTATACAATTACGAAAACTGCCCTTTGTTGATGTTTCAGGAGGCCTGATTATGTTACAATCAGTAATGGTAAATAACTGATTAGCCTACATGTAATCTGGATTACATAATCAGATTCCAAAAATAAAGTAACTCTAATTAGATTACATTTTAAGAAACACATAATCAGATTGTTACATTTTTTAATAGATTACATAATATTCATTCAATTTATTCATTTACTCTACACGTGTCCTAACTACACGCGACGCGACAAGATTCCAGCGACAAGCAATTTGAGTGTCCACACCAGACACGACGCGACAGAAGCAATCAAATATCACAGCCAATCAGAAGCGTGTGTGGGCGGGCTCTCTCTGGAAGCGCACTGCTCTCGCAAGGAAATGGATACGTTCATAATTAATTCATAAATATTAAACCTTTGTAACATCATTAAATGTTCATACTGAGTGACTGATAACATCTTTGTCATGGAATACACTTGTTGGTTCGCAGTGAGTCATGGTTTTAACGTACATATTTGCTTTAATTTGTTTTCAAGTTCTGAGGTAAACTCTATTGTTGCTTTCAGTATGGCTATAAGGTCACGCAATATTATATTTAAACGCACATTGGACACGTTTAACTTTGAATAAAGCACATAATCACCTGAGACTATCTACTGTCATATAGTTTGTATGTTGTTGTTCCAGCCGCGACGTCGCGGAAATAGAAACCGTTTCTAAACTAGAAATTTTGCGTGTCGCCGTCGCTGCTAGTTAGGACAAAAACGCTGATTAACATGGAAAAGATACCTTTTATCGCGTGTCGCGGGGTCGCGTCGCGTGCAGTTAGGACACGGTGTTATTCTTCAGTTCTCTTAATTTTTCTTATCACTTTCATTTAACCACGTATTATATGTCTTTGGAAGTCTTTTTTTATTCAGTTATGTCAATTAATAATCACAATTACATGCAGGTAAACAAAGTAAATCTATTTTTAATATTCAAGTGTTTAATTTTGATTGTTTCATTTTAAATTAGCAGTTAAACTAGTTGGTTGTCTACTACATATTTTAAGGTCATTTTCAAGATAATTGTAGATAAACATTGACAAAAAAGGAACTATTCCAGAATGATGATTTTATTGGCACATAATCATTTAAGGGTCAATACACCTTACAGTGTACAGCATCTATGACATATTGTCAGCTACAACAGAAAATAATTTCCACTCATGTAGGGTTTAAAAACAAGTGACTGCATTGTCATTGAAGTACCTATGTTTTCCACAGAATTGTTCATTGGGCAAATAAGTGCTTTACACACATAGTGGTAAGTGATTTTAGCACAAAATCGTAAGTACATTACTATAGTAATTGTGAAGATCATTGAAGGAAATAATTCTGAATTTTGGAGCTTTTAAGAAAAATAAAAAACTCATAGGGAAAGGGAAGCGGTGTGTGGCGACCCATACTCAGAATTTGTCCTCTGCATTTAACCCATCCAAGTGCATGCACACAGTAGTGAACACACACCTGGAGCAGTGGGCAGCCGATGCTGCGGCGCCCGGGGAGCAGTTTGGGGGTTCAGTGCCTTGCTCAAGGGTCTCACCTCAGTCGTGGTATTGAGGGTGGAGAGAGTGCTGGTTATTCACTCCCCCCACCTACAATCCCTGCCAGACCTGAGACTCAAACCCACGACCTTCTGGTTACAAGTCCAACTCTCTATCCATTAGGCCACAGCTGCCCCTCATAGAATGATATGCAAAATTGCATTGATTTGTGGACCTGATCCAGTCTTTATTAACACACACACATACATCAACCTAATTAAGATGAACTTTAGCACCAGAGAATCAGTATAAACAAGTGGATTATACCATGCATAAATTATACTATTTTACATCACCAGCACCTGTAGTTCATTAGAATAATTTAATGCAAATTGATACGGAAAAACAAATACAGTCATTATCGGCTTGAAGAAGCTGAACTAACAGGAGGATACAAAGTCAAAAAGCAACTATATTTGAATAAAGTGGAGGAGAACATGATAGCAATGCTGATAGGGACTATTTCTTTGGCCTGCATCGAAAAAGCACCATTAATTTACATAAATTTGCATCAGTAATAAGTTCAGCTTTTTCAAAACACATCACCAAAACATTATGTCTTGAATGTGATTCTTGAAGGCAGGGCAACGATGGACCAAAAAATTAATAAAAAATTATTGTGAATGTGTGTATATAATACTCATTATTAAGAGCTTTATCATGGTCACTGAATTGAAGGTAAACAACAAGTCTATACCGTATCACATCTGGTTTTGCAATAGAATATAATTAATCAACATATTCAAATCATTCTTATCCACTAATGATTCTGTAAGTTATTTAAGCTATTTTGCTAAATTTAACATGGCCTCTCTCTAAAAACCTCAGACAGAACATGCAAAATGACGGGGAAAGTGACACTGATTGTTAAAAAAAAAAAAAAAAAAAGCAGACCACTCCCTCTTTCACAGAGACACCTATCTGTCAGGTCAGTGTAGGGATTAAAAAAATAAAAATAAAAGTATAACCTTTTGCAGGAAAAAAAAAAAGTTTAAGCTCTACAAAGAAGAGGTCAAAGTCATTTCGTTGAAAAAATTATATAATACTTATGCAATAATACTGAAAGTTCATTTTAAGGCTATCATGATTTTAAGGGAAAACAAAGAACACATCTTAAAGAAAAAAACTACTATTTAGGCAATAAGACTGAAAAGTCAATCTTGTTTCTTTTGTTTATTACAATTTCAGTCAAGTGATGTCAAAAACAACCACAACGTTCAGACATAAATCTATTCTTGACCTCACTGATGCTACAATGCCCGTCAGTTGAAGATGAATTGTTTGTGGGCTGAAGAGAGTTGGTTTTGAAGCAGTCTCTTCTCTTTCAACAGCTTTAATTGGCTCACAGGGGAGCAATCTGCAGGATCGATCCATCTGAACGCTTTAGTGGCACAAATGATAGTACTGCTTTAACTAGGACTTTGTGTTCCGGAACTTCCGTAATAACAAACGCAATGGTGTTTTGAAGAGAAGTGCTGCACAAAACTATTACAAACGCATTATAAGAGGTGTCAGTCATGTGTATTTATGCAGTGACAGCCTTTATGACAAACCGGCCGTGTTAAACTATCAAACAGGCACTGAATTGAGCAGCTGTCTTTCAGTCATCACAAACACAAGTTTAATGATCTAAAATGAAAAAAACAGCAAGTTATTTACCAAATACATGGCTACAAAAGAGATATATCTTACAAACCGTAGACTAAAAAGAGCAGAAATGCATTTCTCCATCACCTCCAGGACCTGTA
Organism: Tor tambroides; assembly: GCA_021397915.2. NCBI lineage: Eukaryota > Metazoa > Chordata > Actinopteri > Cypriniformes > Cyprinidae > Tor > Tor tambroides. The sequence continues at coordinate 18,396 of JAFVLL020022207.1, forward strand.
ATGATCCTTATTGTGATTTCCTATTGAGGAGTGGAAAAGCATCCCGTTGTGTTTTTTCCCAGAGCAACGGAGCGCTTCATCAATAAAACTCAAGCAGAGAATTCCCCAGACTTCCTGACCTGCTACAGACATCACTAACAATGGCTCGATGACCTCAGTAAACGCCGTCAGCAGAACTTGAGTGTGGACGGCACAATTGTGTCATGAAGTAAATGTCCTTCTGTTGTAACAGCAATTCTCATCCTGTTACATGGAAAGCCTTGAAAGTCCTGACTTGAAGTAAATGACCTTGGCGTTGCGCTTAAACTTACTAACCTAGTGATGTCAAACGATTAATCACATCCAAAATAAATGTTTTTGTTTACATAATATATGTGTACTGTGTATATTTATTATGTATATATAAATACACATACATACAGTATTTATTTTGAAACATGTATTTACATGTATTCATATAATTAATATTATATATGAATATATTTAATATATAGCACACATTTTTCTTAAATCTATACATGCATGTGTGTGTGTATTTTTATATACATAAGTATACACAGTACACATACATATATTATGTAAACAAAAACTTTTATTTTGGATGCGATTAATCATTTGACAGCACTATTAAACACCCACCCACCCCTCCTCTAATAAAAAAACAAAAAATCATAACCAACTCTGACCGGCAGGACACTAGTGGGCTTTTCACGCTTAAAACTGTTAACCAAGGACCATTTTTAACTCTGGGTTAATAAGATTCACACTGTAGTGGAAAAGAAATCAATCTTGGGTAAATGGTTTGTAGAGGTTTGACACTCTACATTATTAAAATCTTGGGTTAACATTCTTATTTTCATCTGTATGAGGCTAAATACACTCAGTGGGCAAATACTAAACATTTTTTTATTATTAAACATTTTTTTTTGTCTCTATTTAGCATGTTTAACTATCTTTCAGACACTGAAACTAAAAATGTTGAAACCCAATTTTTTTTTAGCAGTGACTTTTTAGTTACTTTTCAAGTTGTTTGTGATTAATGGATTTTTATTGAAATTTAAACTTAATTTTGAATAACTTCAAACGAATGGTTTCATTGAAAAAAAAAAAATTCAAAACTTAAAATAATTCAATATTTAATGAAAATGTAATGTATATTCACTGTAGATATTTTTATAATATTTACATGATTTCTTAAAGTCTGGCAATCATATATATAAACAATTCAGTACGTCTCTATTACATACGTGTTCCATGATTTTTCAAAGGGCAAAAAAAAGAGAATTATAATTTTCCCTGACTGTAGGGTTCTTGTGCTTCTTGTATTTATTTTATGACTACTACATTGCTAAACAAATCCCCATAAAGCACTGTTTTGACATTTTACACCTTTAGCACCACTATTCAGAGTCAATCCTCCTCGAGCTAGACTTCATAACCCGGAGCTGAAAGTGCTAATGCTAAATGCCAACACCATTTTTTCAAAACCTAAAGTGTGAAATGTTGCTTAACCCAGGATTAAAAGTGGCCTTAACTCAGGGTTCAAGAACACATTAGCTGTAGTGAAAAGCCTATGACAAAGACACTTACTGTATAAACACACACACATACACATTCACTCACCCCTCAGACTCTGTAGTTCTCCTGATGTTAAAGAACAGGTTCTTGGCTTACTGAATGTCCAAGTTCATAAATAGGATTTAGCCCAGGACAGTGAGAGGTGTATTAAGTCCCCTTGACGTTTTTGTTGTGAGGTCTTGATGCCAGACTGGCGTAGTAGGCACATTGTGAGGGGTCACACTGCCCTGGCGGTCCAGAAGGTCCGGGCTGACCGTGAGGACCAGGATTACCAGGCTCTCCCTGAGAACCTGCAGCTCCAGGAAGACCGTCTTTTCCATATCCCGGCATACCTGCAGGACCTGCGGTGCAAATAATGTCTCAGCTGCTGTTCCAACAATCACAATTTACTCCAAAATAGTAAAGAGCACAATGGTCTTAACATATAAATAGGTCTTCATTTTATATATACAATTTTAGAAGTAGAATTGTATTTATTTACTATATTAATATATTAAAATTACTTGATTTGTTCAAATGAAAATAAATAAATACTATCATGATGTATAAATATTTTATCATTTTAAATAAATACAAAGAAAAAAACAGAACTATAAACAATATAATAATAACAACATATATTATATAAAATTAAGGGCTATTCATAAGACCATTTTACTCTTTTGCATTCTGACATTATTTTTATTTTTAAGTACATTTTTACTCCAAATCCTCATCACAGTAAGGCAAGAAATATTTTTATTACTATAATGTGGAAAGAAAATGTCATTCTCAGCTAAAAGTTCTAATATTTTAAAATCTAAAATTACTTTACAAAATGAAAGAACAAAAACTGATAAAAATGAAAGAGTAAATTAAAGACAGTGCATAAATACTACCATGATATCTAATTAATCATTTCAAATATTTAAAGAAAAAGAAAACAACAGAACTATATTTTATATGTGACCCTGGACTACAAAACCAGTCATAAGGGTAATTTTTTTAAAATTGAGATTTGTACATCAATATTTGGCCGAGATACAACTATTTGAAAATCTGGAATCTGAGGGTGCAAAAAAATCTAAATACTGAGAAAATCGCCTTTAAAGTTGTCCAAGTGAAATTCTTAGCAATGCATATTACTGATCAAAAATTACGTTTTGATATATTTAAAGTAGGAAATTTACAAAATATCTTCATGGAACATGATCTTTACTTAATATCCTAATGATTTTTAAAAATCTATCATTTTGACCCATACAATGTATTTTTGGCTATTGTTTTATTATTAAGACCTATTAAGACCATTTTTATGGAAGACCATTTCCGCCAGGTAAGAAAAAAATTCATGCCTTAAAAAGCTGAAAATTATGACATACTTAAGTCATAATTACGAGATAAAAAGTTGAAATTATGATTTACTAAATCGAAATTATGAGATAAAAAAATTGAAATTATGACTTGCTTAAGTCATAATTACGAGATAAAAAGTGGAAATTATAACTTTACAAGTCGAAATTGACAATGACTTTATAAACACATTGGTCACAGGATAGTGGTCTAATGATAAACGGGACATTCTAAAACGATTTAACTTGGCTTAAAACAGTTTGGAGCACTAAGTTCAATACACACCTTATTAATAAAGCGTATACCATTTACAGAGCCCAGAATATGAACGCAACGCGCTGAGTTGCACGTTAAGCGTTTTTTTGGGGGTAGAAAGTGGCTTATGGAAGATGAAGTAAAATGAATGAGCATGAAAAAGTATATAGGCTATATAGAGAGCCTACACTAGGTACAGGCAAGACGTGACCAGAATATGAACGCAATACACGCAAAGTCTCACGTAAACCGTTTATTCTTTATAAAAGATTTCAATGGGAGGAAAGCGCTTAAATTCAGCCGCGTTGCGTTCATATTCCGGGTTCATCCGCTCACCTGTACACATAGTTTATATTTTTAATAATCCAAATAGGCTACTAGATGTGTTTTTTATATCACGTCTCCTTCCACAAAGCCACGTTAAGCGTTTTCCCACTGACTTTTGAACTTGTTCATTAAAAAGATTGATTAATTCACTCATACATTAAAGGTGTAGTGGGACATCTCGGAAAATGCTAACTTTAGCCTGATAGCACTGAAAGCGAACGTCCCACCCTCCCTGCAATCGCCGTCCAAAGCCACGCCCCCTGAACGCACATACGCTCAGAGAGCAGAATACCAGAGACAACATTAAATTACTACATCAACGGTTTCCAATAACTGTCCTCACGCTCTCCCCGCTCTGCACATTTCATATATCTTATCACCTCTGATTTTTGTTCTATTTGACCGTAAGTCATAAGTGCCCTGCGAAGTGGACATCACCAGATATTCCGCCATGATTCCAGTTCAAAGCGAGTGTATATGTTCCATACAAAGGGCAATAAAGTGTGCAAGATGTGAATTTAACTTGTATTTATTTACAGAGGTATATTATGTCACACTTCTCTAGTAAGTTTCGTCTGTGTGTATAGACGCTGCGCAGTGCAATCTGCGAATGAATGTTCCGAAGTGAAATAAATTTCCAACGGATTTCCCCTGCTCAGTGAGTAGGGAGCAACGAACACTGTGTAGGGAGCATGTCAATCGGAACACAGTTCATGCACGTAGCTCTCTTCTAATGAGCTGGTTATCTGATTCAGGTGTGTTAACTAAAGGAGACTAAGCAAAATATGCAAAACGGGGGGCACGAGGACTGCAATTGGGAACAGCTGGGCTACATCATGTCATTCACCGGTCAGAAAACTTCATATCTAGTAAAAGTACTACAATACCAGGAAGGAAGATCGGGTTGTTGATGTTTGTCTGCCATTCTCGCTCTGTCTGCACAGCGTGCGTGAACGCGCTGATGACGAATCGTGTCTGCGCGAACAGGGTGCGCAGAGGTACGCAAATACATACGTTGACAGACAGGTAGAAAAGACAATTAAAACGCTCGGACCGAGGGTTTTGATTGGACGAACATTTCTTGGTCCTACACCTTCCACAGAATATATAAATACAGATAAATACATTTAGACCACTTAACTTAATGATTGCTATCAGGATGTGAAGAGACTTTAAACCAGATTAACAAAAAATGTTTCTGAAGACAATCACCAATGATACCTTTAAGTGACCATTTCTAATAATTACATCTTAATGCCAGCAGGTGGTGACAAATGAATGTCTTTTATGTTTTTTGAGCGAGTTATTGAATCACTGAATCATTTTAGACAGTCAGTTGGACACTGCAGTCGTGACAGGATTAAACTAGTTTAATTTGCTCAGTTTTGAATCATTTTTATTACATTCTTGAAATTGGAATGAAATATTTTCAAAATGCATCCCTTTTTTAATCTGAACATAGTCTTAGACATTCTGCTTTCAGTTTTTTGTTTTGTTTGGGACTTTGGATTAATATGTAGGCTATAAATAAATACAAACATTAAATTGTATAATACATTAGATAACTTATTTCTCACAAAGTAATCTCAAGGACTAAAATGGCACATGTTTTGGTAGTCAGTTCATATATCTACTTATATAGGATATTATTAGTCTTTCTCCTAGGCAGGCCTGCTGTAAGATTCTCTGACTTTCTGGTGGACTCAAGCTGTGATTTCATTATTACTCCCAAAGTACAATTAATTTGGCTTAAAACAGTTTGGAGGACCAAGTTCAATACACACCTCATTAATAAAGCATACCAGACAAGCAGAATAGCCTATATCCCAAAATATGAACGCAACGCGCAAATTGCACATTAAGCGTTGTTTTCTTGGGGTAGAAAATGCTTAACGTGGCTTAGTGGAAGGAGATAAACACATCTAGTATTCAGATTATTAAAAATATAAACTATGTGTACAGACGAGTGGATGAACCCGGAATATGAACGCAACGTGCTTTTCTCCCATAGCAAACTACTGTATTATAACGCTTAACGTGAGACTTTGCGTGTGTTGCGTTCATTTTCTGGTCACATCTGCTTGCCTTATAGTGCAGGCTATATAGCAGGCTATATATATATATATATATATATATATGCCTATAAACTGTATACCAGATTTGGTCTTTTTCATGTTCATTCATTTCACATCTTCTTCCATAAGCCACGTTACTCCAAGAAAACGCTTAACATGCAACTCAGCACATTGCGTTCATATTCTGGGGTATATTCTGCTGGTCTGTAAATGGTATACGCTTTATTAATAAGGTGTGTATTGAACTTAGTCCTCCAAACTGTTTTAAGCCAAGTTAATTCGTTTTAGAATGTCCCGTTTATCATTAGACCACTATCCTGTGACCAATGTGTTTATAAAGTCATTAAGTCAATTTCGACTTTTTAAGTCATAAGTTCGACTTTTTATCACGTAGTTATGACTTATGTCATAATTTAGACTTTTTAAGGCATTAATGTTTTTCTTACCTGGTGGAAATGGGCTTCCATACATTTTATTCTTTTGCATTGTGACATTCTTATTATTTTTTAAGCACATTTCTCTCCAAAATCCTTGTTACTGTAATGCATTTTTTTTTTTTAATATTAGCATTAAAGTTGGATGTCAATGCAATCTTTAAGGTCTTAAAATAGGCGTACTATCCATTATGAAAAAATAAATTATTTATTTTTTTTCATAATGAAAATAAAAAATATATATATTGGACTTGAGCTTTTTCTTGACCGTTTTCATGAGATTCATCCAAATATATCATCTGAGTCAATGCAAACTTGAGCACTGATGACCAAGCGGTCTTACCCATGGGGCCAATTGGACCAGGCTCTCCTCTCTGACCAACACCGCCCTCTCCCTTTTCACCTCTTGCACCTCGTTCACCTGAAAAAAATGAGTTGCGGGGTTGTAAAGAGTTAAACATTAAAGATCAAGTAAAATAACACTTTGCAGTACCTTTAGGGCCAACTGGACCTCTGGATCCTTCTGCTCCATTTTGTCCAGGTATTCCAGGCTCTCCAGGTGGACCTTGTCGACCAGGAGGTCCATCTTTACCTGATGGACCAGGTGGACCAGGGCGGCCAGCTGAGCTCTTGATATGTGCAGGTTGCATTTGAGCCATGAGGTAAACTAACTTAGCTGTGAAAATCAACTGAAAGGTTAGGAAACGTAAAAAGACAGGTCAAAAACATCTTTGCAAATGAATCTCACCATCCAATTGTTTGGAGAGTTCCTCTTGAATGAGTCGCCGCATTTGTTCCAATGATGGCGTCTCACCCTTAAAACACGTCGAAATGACGTCACGGTCTTTATTACATCATTAGCGTCACACACTTTCCATTAAAAATACTAAAGCAGACTCACTCTGAGACCTGGGAGACCTGGCTGTCCTGGAGAACCAGGGGGTCCAGGAGGACCCACTTCCCCTGGGGGTCCCGACATGCCCATCATTCCTGTGTGACCCTTCCTGCCAGGAGGCCCAGGGTTACCGGGAATACCCGGATCTCCAACAGGCCCTTTGTCTCCTTTTATTCCATTATAACCCTACAGGAACAAGCAACACAGTACGTTTTGATTTGATTTGAGAGGCACATATGTGGATGAACTGATGGATGGACGGATACCTTTTCTCCCTTTTGTCCTCTGTCTCCTGGATTTCCTGACATGCCCTATGATTTAAAAAAAAACATAGCTTAGCTGAAAAAATTATGAAAAAGTGTTCATATAATATTAATGAATCATCACTTACTTGTTTGCCCTCTAGGCCAATTGGACCAGATGGACCCTAAGGGAAAAACACAAGTGTAAATATAGCAAAAACCCTTCATATCCACTTGGGACTGACTCTTGTTTGTACAAGTATAAATGCTTAACTTTGCTAATTATACTGAGATTTCCATAAGTCCCAAAGCAACATCTACACTCACCGATGGCCCTTTTGGACCTGGGAAGCCGGGTAATCCTGGACTCCCTGTTTCACCTTTGTGTCCTGGCTGACCCTGAAACATGGTAAAACAAAGTGATTATTTACATCAATCAACTATATTACTTATGTGGAAGAAATGTTTTTTGTTTTCAGGAAAAATATATTATATATTGTAATTGTTTTTTTTATTATTAATATGTAAAGTTAAGGCCTATATATACAGTATATATATATATATATATATATATATATATATATATATATATATACTGTGAATGTAAAAATCTATAATTTTTTTTCAAAATGTGTTTGAAAGTCTGCATATTTTTGAACCAAAATACAGTACATTCAAACAGAAATATTGTGAGATATTATTACAATTTAAAATAACTTTTCTATTTTCATATATTTTAACATGTAATTAATTCCTATGATGGCAAAGTATAATTTTTATCAGCCATTACTCCAGTTTTCAACAAATCATTAATATATGCTGCTTTGGTGCTCAAGAAACATTTCTTATTTGTATCAATGCTGAAAATAGTTGAGTTGATTAATATGTCTGTGGAAACTGTAATACATTTTTTTCAAGGTTTTTTTGATGAATAGTTACATTTGAAAATATATGCATATTTTAAATTTGTTAAAGTGTAAGTCTTTACTGCCACTGCCACAAAAATAGCATAAATACACGTAAAATATTATCTGGAAAGTAAAATATTTAGTTTCTATCAAGTCAAGACACTTTTTTTAAGCATTACATTACAAACATGTTTTTAGAAAGTAGAATTAAATTCTGCAGATTTGTTTTACATTATTACTATTATTTTTATTTCTTCAATTGACGTTTAATAGACAAACAAGCAAGAGGTGCAAACATGTATGTAAATGCAGATCTCAGTCCATTAAACAGCATGGCCACACATATTAATGCAATACTATGAAACTTACAGGATTTCCCTGAGATCCAGGCTTGCCTGCTTGTCCAGGTTCTCCAGGTTGACCCTAAAAATACAAAAACACAGTGACCCAACAGAATAACAGGTGCAGGTGCTGTTTTGTTTTGCGATTTAATTGGTTTATCAAAAGCCTCCTCACGGGTTCTCCTCGTGGTCCTCTCATGCCCTCTGGCCCTGGTGGTCCGTTGTTACCCTGGGTGAATCAAGCACACCAATTAAAACCCAACACCATCTACTCACAGAGGTCAGATTTCCAGTGACCTCTGCACAACACAGATTGTATTTACTCACATCTTTCCCGGGTGGACCCTCACGTCCAGGAACACCTTGTTTCCCATCTTCACCCTAATATGACATGACAGCATTTATTAAACAAAACTCATGAAGTTCCGGCATGATTTAGGAAGCATGTATTAGTCCTGTAGTTCCCTAACTCTGAGTACTGCATGTATCTCTGGGCATGAATTTTAATTGGCATTGACTAACCTTTGACCCTTGTGGTCCTGGTTCCCCTCTGTGACCTTTGAAACCCTGGAAAAGTCAGAAACCAAGATTTGAACAGTTCAGCCTGTAGGTACAGGTATTATATAATAAAGTGACACTTTAGATTAGAGAACACATACTCCTTATTAACTTTAAGTTTTCCCCTCAATAAACTCATAATTTGCTGCTTATTGATAATAAGTAATGCAGTTGTTGCAGTAGTTATGTTTAGGTATTTGGTAGGGTTAAGGAATCTATACTATGGTCATGCAGAATAAGGCATTAATATGTGCTTTATAAGTAAACAGCCAACATGCTAGAAATATGCATGCTACTAAACAACTAGTTAATAGCGATTAGTGTTCCCTAATCTAAAGTGTCACTGATAATAAAACAACGGTGCAATTTTGTGAGGTATAACAGCCCTGGCAGTCTAGTTTCATACAGAAAATCATCTGTAATCCACAGATGATTCCAGAAGAGCATCACTCACAGGCATTCCTCTGAGCCCGTCTCTTCCTGGTGATCCTGGCTCTCCCTGTTTACCCTGACAAAGGAAAGAAAATAATTATGTTTTTTATATTGTTTCTGTATTGTATGTACTGTTAGGATGCTGGTATGCATGCAGAACATCAGACTCATACCGGCTCTCCTGTATCTCCTGGTCTTCCATCCTTTCCGGATTTACCCATCAGGCCCTTCAGCACAGAATATGAAGTATCAGGCAGTATGTAGGTAGCAATATAGCATGATGGAGTTATTAGAATTTTTCCTCAATTATACTGACCCAAAAGTTTAGAGTCAGTAAGATTTTTTTTTTTTTTTGGAAAGAAATTAAACATTTATTTAGCAAGGATGCACTAAACTAATCCAAATGGACAGGAAATACTTTTACAAACAACAAATGTTGTTGTTTTAGACTTCTCATTAATCAAACAATCTTAAATAAAAATGTACAGAATGGATTCCACCAAATTATTAAGCAGCACAACTATTTTTAACATTGATAATAATACAAAATTTTTCTTAAGCACTAAATCAACATATTAGAATGATTTCTGAAGGATCATGTGAAACTAAAAACTAGAGCCATGGCTGATGAAAATTCAGCTCTGCCATCACAGGAATAAATTACATTATAAATTATATTAAAATAAAATCACTTATTTTGAATTGTAATAATATATCTCAATATTTATGTTTTACTGTGTTTTTGATCAAACAAATGCAACCTTGATGAGCATAAGAGACTTCTTACAAACACATTTAAAAATTTTACCAACCCCAAACTTTTGAACTGTAGTGTATTTGTTAAAAAAAAAAAAAAAAAAAAGATGAAATTACGAACCATTAGTCCTGGAAGACCAGGTGGTCCCTGAATTCCCTGAAGTCCTTCTTTACCCTGGTAAAACACATTCAGTTATCAATAATGTGGCCAGACTCCAATCTTGCAATCCACCCAACTAATACACATTCAAATCACCGAACAAAAAACTTTAGCCTTGCCTTTTCTCCTGGGGCTCCAGGTGGTCCAATAGGTCCAGGGTTTCCATCATTACCCTATTGATACAGCAAAAATATAAGGTTTTTTTCAGTATAGCTATACAGTCTGAACATGTTCTTTTATGAAAGTGGCATTTTGAAATACTCACAGGTTGACCCATAGCTCCTGCGGCCCCTGGATAACCAGGAGGTCCTGGGGGGCCCTGGGAAAATACAAATCAATGAGAGAAAAGTGTGGCATAATGATAAATAATCATGGTATTTCAAATTTAATATGTATTCAGCCTATTTATGATGAGAATGGTGGGCTGACAGTACCTTTTCACCGTTATCTCCAGGCGCTCCTGAAGGACCTCTGTCTCCTTTGACCCCCTGCAATGGAACCAAATATAAAAGGTTATTATACATAAATTTCTCAAGCGGAGAATATAGAGGTCATGTAGTGATGCAGTGCTGTTGGATGACATGACACAAAAATGGCTAGTGAACTTTGAAAGTTTCTTTGAAAGTGAACTGGTCTGTAGATAGACTTGAAGAACATGCATTTGTAATGTGTGTACATGTTGTCTACATTCTAACCTTGACTCCATCAGCACCAGGTGGTCCTGCAGGCCCTGTTGGTCCAGGAGGACCCTGCCAAAGCGACCAGTTGATTAAATGTTCATTATTCCATTCATTAAACTTAAGTTAATTTCCAATTCCATTAAGTTTAAAGATGAAAGTGAGAGTTTGAATTCTGAATCACGCTCTCTCACCGCATATCCATCCTGTCCGTTTTTCCCAGGTGGTCCAGTTTGACCTATTTCACCTGGAGGTCCTGGCATACCCGGTTGTCCAGCTGGTCCAGGGGGGCAATCTGAACAAACGTCCTGAAGAGAGAAAGGCAAAGTTACAATCTTAAAACGGATTGGATTGTTGGATGAAAGGAGGCTTGGGTTGATGATGACTGAATGAATGAATGAATGAATAGTTGGATGGATGATTGTGTGATTGGATGGATGGATGGATGGATGGATGGTTTGTTGGATGGAGGATTGATAGTTGGATGCATGGATGGATAGTTAGATGGAGGTTTGATGGATGGATGGAAGAAGCATTGATACATAGATGGAAAGGATGATTGTATAAATGGATGGATGGATGGATGGAAGAATGGATGGATGAATGGATGATTGTGAGATTGGATAGATAGAAGGATGGTTGGACGGATAGTTGGATTGTGTGATTGGATGGTTGGATGGCTGGATGGATGGATCAAGGTTTGGGTGGATGGATGGATGGATGGAGAGCTGGATGGAGGTTTGAATTGTTGGATGGAGGGATGGAAAGGATGACTGTATGGAAGAATGTTTGGATGGATGGAGGTTTGGAATGCTGGATGGATGGGTGGATAGAGAGTTAGATGGATGAATGAATGGATGATTGTGTGATTGGGTAGCTAGAAGGATGGTTGGATGGATGGTGGGTTAGTTGGATGTATGGATAGATTGTTGGATGTATGGATGAATGAATGAATGGATGGATGGAAGAATGGATGGTTTGATGGATGCATAGAGGGTTGGATGGAGGTTTGAATTGTTGAATGGATGGATGGAAAGGATGACTATATGACTGGATGGATGCATGGCTGTTACCTTCAGGTTCAGATCAGAAATGTCTACAGCTTTTCCCTGAAAAAAGATGGGAAACAAAAAAAAAAAAATATTCATAAATCATAACCCATGCATTTACGATCCATCAGCAATGGGTGAATATTAATAGTCTCAGCTGATCTGATGAATCCATATTTAAATGGCAAACAGATATCACTCACTGGTTCTCCAGGGGAGCCCTTCTCTCCAGGTCTTCCTGGTAAACCCTGCAGGTAGACACACACACACACACACACACACACACACAAGCCATGACTGCTGCTGATGATCCTCACCACAGGAAAACACATTCAAACCTTGTTAGTCGCAAACTGACACTGAATCCCCGAGACGACTTAACTGTGATCCACAGCAGTGCAGTGAAACCGGTTTAGTTCTGCATCACGACTGGAGATTGAAAAGTAAAGCTCCTCATTGTCATTGTACAAGTAAAATAAAATTAGTGCTTGCTTTTTGGTATGTTGCTAAAGTGTTAGTACAAGAACAAATAAGCAATATTAATATTAACGCTTGCATTAGTGAGCATCGCTAACTTCAGCAGATCTTTAAAATCTGTAAAAAGGATCAATTATGCTGACAAATCTTGTTCATTTTATCCAATAAAATGCTCTCTAGAATGAGAATATCAGCTTTCCCTGAAATAAAAACACAACCTGACTAGCATTAGCATGTAGCTAATTACAGGCTTTCAATGTCTCTTCGGTTGTGCGCTGTGCAGTTTTTTCAAACTCATTTAAAAGTACTGATGCAAAACAAAACGACATCATGTACCCATGACTATAAATCTCTTATCCCTTCACTACTTCAATGTGAATGGTACAGTGTACAGATGAAATTTAGTGTTTGGCTAATACTGTTAATATACAGTATTGTGAGCTGTCCTGGTACAATCAATTAAATGAATAAATCTTACATTGTGTCCAGCGGGTCCCTGTTGTCCACTCACTCCTGGAGGTCCTCCCAAACCCTGAATGTCAAACATGACATGTCACTTAAGGGTGTTCTGTGAGCGTCTGTCTCATTTGAAAGTGAAATAAATATGAACAGACTGTTTACCGCTGGTCCTGGTGGCCCTGCAGGTCCGGGAGGCCCCTGAGAAAGACACAGAATATCAATCAGCTGTGAGATAAAGAAATGTGCATCTGTGTTTGTGTTTACAAACCCATAAGCAAAAAAGACACTAAATAGGGTCTGAAATACTATAAATGGAAAAAGTCACGTAAGCTTTCACATTACAGCAGGGATAGGCAATTTCGGTCCTGGAGGGCCGGTGTCCTGCAGAGTTTAGCTCCAACCCTAATCAAACACACCTGAAGAAGCTAATCAATGTCTTCAAGATCACTAGAAAGTTACAGGCAGGTGTGTTTGATTAGGGTTGGAGCTAAACTCTGCAGGACACCGGCCCTCCAGGACTGAAATTGCCTATCCCTGCATTACAGTATGTGTGCTTTTATACTGTATGCATGTGCTTGTAAATATGCACATTTGTCTGCGCATATGCCATCTGTTTACTTTAGTTTGACCAGTTGCACTGGATTCAATCCCTTTTCCATATTCACAGCCAATTAAAAAAGGTCCGTTTTCAGCTATATGGTAATTCTGGAGTCACTTGAGTAACACTAATGCTAATGTGAAAATGACTGCGTTTTGGTTGGATATTGCAATGGCAGGATGAGCAGATAAACAGCCACATGACTGAGTTATATGTTTGTGTGTTTCCATACCTCGGGGCCAGTGGTTCCCTCTCCGGGTGGTCCTCTGTTTCCTGGCATCCCTTGCATTCCCTGAGGACCAGGTAAACCCTGAAACACAAAATAAAAGGAATAAACATGGGAGAAAAAACAGCATCCCCCTTCCAAAATAAAGATGATAGCTCTGTGTATTGATGTATAAGACCTTGTACAATCTTTTTTTTTTCTTCTTCAATATTGACTCTAATTTGCATATATATTGTAATACATATCCAGATAGAAAGAAAGTTTGGGGTCAGTAAGATTTTTTAAATGTTCATGAAAGAAGTCTTTTATGTCTCTCAGGAAGGCTGTAATTTATGGATAAAAAATTAAGTAAAACAGTAATACTTGGAAATGCTATTGATATGCTATTTTCAAAAGCCATTAGTCCAGTCTTCAGTGTCACATGATCCTTCAGAAATCATTCTAGTATGCTCATTTGGTCCTCAAAAAATATTTCTTATTATTGACGATACTGAAAACAGCTGTGCTGCTTAATATTTTTGTGGAAGCGGTGACGTTTTTATGGATTCAGGATTCTTTGAGATTTATTTAAAATCTTTTGTAACTTTATAGATATGTGTACTGTCACTTTTGTTCAATGTGATGCACCCTTGTTGAATAAAATGTATTTCTTTCAAATGTTATTAACTTCTGAACAGGAGTGTGTATCCAGTATTTATTAAGCCTTACATACAGTATATAGCACTGATTGCTAAAGCACAGTAGCAAAATTCATATTTGGTACTTTTCCCGAGGAAAAATTGTCTGGCTCTCTGAAATGTCAGTAAAATCATCACATAAATGAAATACAGTAATTCAGCTTTTGCCCCTGGGGAACACACACCTGCTTATGATAAAAATGCCTAAAAAGACCTTTCATGCTGATGAAAGACAAAATGAAGTCTGAATCTTTCTTTTAACAAGAAAAAAAACTTGTGAAAGAAGTCTCATTACCTTCAGTCCGGGAGGTCCATCTGGACCTGGAGGTCCAGAATCACCCTGTAAATAAAGAAAGCAGATTACAGCTGTTATGCTAGTTTCTATATTTCACTCTCAGTCTTTTACTCATCCTTCCCCTCTCACAAAGTCATATACAGTTCATTTTTATGAAGGGTTATTTTATTCCAAGACTTTTGAAGTCATGTGACAGCTTTGTGAGACAAAAGTAATAAAATTTAAGTCATGACTTACTGAAAATCACCAATAGTGTTTGGTATTAATGATACAACAGACAAAACTTTCAGTAAATAATTACATTTACAATCATTTCATTATTATATACATGTGTTAATGTGCTTGTATCTCTGCTGGAGAGATTGTAGATGTGTACATGTGTGTACAGCTGGAAAAATAAGGCATCTGTAGCTATAAAACAACCCCAGTTCCCCAGTAACACCTGCAGCCACGGTCCAATTGACTCATTAGTTTAATGTGTGGTAGTTTTATTCTCCACATTTCAGTGCTTTTAACCACAATCAGCAAATATAAATGGAAAAAGTTAGCGTAAACAACTTTCAGTTCTCCAGAGGACTAGACGTAAACACAATGCTTATTAAATGCAATTTTACACGCTCATGGTGGAAAACTGTAAAACAAGAATGAAACAAACTGCATGCTCTTTTCTTCTAAACCTAATGGTCTAGTAGTTTTGAGAATCCACATGGAACATTTGCAGCAAATTTTGGCACCGTTCAATAATATAATCAATGTTATCAAACTGATGAATACATTACCTTTGGTCCCTCTTTGCCTTTTCCTGGCAAACCAATTTCTCCTCTTAAACCAGGCTCACCGGTTGAACCAGGGGGTCCAGGGGGACCATCTTTACCGGCATCTCCCTGGTGTGACATAAATAACCATGAATTTAGACATGGTGAATTATGATTATGACTCATAACTATATCAACTTGAGTTAGAGTAATTCATAGATGCTTGGTGTGAAAATACAACATATCCAACAAAATGTCCACAATGAAAGCTAGACTTATTATTTAGTTTATTTCATTAGTTAATTTTCACACCTTCTCTCCTATCTGTCCAGCAATACCAGGTGGACCGATGCTGCCTGGAATACCCTGAAAAACACAAACAAGGTTTCTATACTTGCAAAAAGTTACTTAAAATTCCTCAAAATATTGGATTTTAAGTAAGTTATAATTACAAAATAAGATTAGAAGAAAAAATGTCACGCACCTGTTTAAGTTACTACATTTAGAGTTGAAACAAACTGTATATTTCCAAAAATAGATCTTGTATTTTTGATGTCAAAAAAGCCGGAAATTTTTAAAGAACGTACCACATTTCCTGGCAGCCCTCGAGGCCCCTGAGGGCCCGTCAATCCAGGCGGACCCTAAAGAGATTGAATAGCATGACAGTGAAAAGTTCTGAAAACAATAGAAACATCATGTGTGATAAGAAGACAAACTCACTGGGTCTCCGGGTCTCCCTGCCTCTCCTTTGTCACCAGCATCACCCTTAGGGCCCTGGCCACAAAAACAAGAAAAAGACATCAGACAGTCGTGCGTGGAATACTGAGGAAACATCTCAATTACTCTAAAAATCACTGACTTTCTCACAGATATGACTGGAATATGAAGGTACAGAATTAACAATGATCGTCATATTCAGTAGAATGTCTCATGTGAATGAAAGCATGTCAGATGTATTGTAAAACAGCAGGTTAAGAGGACGTTTCTGGTTTACCGCAGGTCCTGGTAGCCCTCTGAATCCCTGCTCTCCAGGAAGTCCTCTTTGACCCTGGAAATATCAGAGAATATGAAGGTAATCAGATTATTTTAGTAACAGATATGCTATAATACCTAAAAATGTACAATTCAAAGGGATAGTCCACCCCAAAAATAAAAACCCTGCAATCATTTAATCACTTTCATGGCCTTCCAAAACAAAAGAATTATGTTAAATTATTTATTTTATGTTGGTAACCAGAAAGGTTCAGGTCCAAATGACTTCCATATTATTTTTGTCCATACTATGGAAGTCAATAGGACCTCAAACAGTTTGGTTACCAACATTTTTCGTTTGTGTTTTACAGAAGAAAGTCATACAGATTTGACAGAATTTTAACTAACCTTTTAACATCTGTCATTTTTTCTATGTTAAAACACTTTCTTGCTCATTCAGTCATGGCGACTTTGAAATCTCCTTTCGCAAAGTTTACACTGCACTCCAGAAATGAAACCTGGCTCTCTTTTTAGATGTCATCAGGGCAGTTTCTCTAGCAGAAATGATTGCATTTGGCTGAAATAGTGAGAACTGCAGTAATTCAAGAGAGATTTCTCATTTCACACTAATAAATTCAGGTGAGAGCAGATACATCATCGTAACAAGCTTGTCTGTGTTTGTGTAAATGATGCATCGCTTGGTGTCTGGACTATTTTAGCAGATGAGTGCATGATGGAGAGAGCTTTCATGAATTCCATTTTTTAATGTGAATAATAAAATATAACATAATAGCTAATAATATAATATACTGTGTAAAATAACTGAATGTACCTTGAGCAGTAGCCCCGGTATTAGAGTGGGAAGACTGAAGATGGCCATGTCATGATGTCAATATATAGGAAGTGAACTCATGAATTATTAATTAGACCACACTGACCTTTTCAGTCATGTTATCTAATTAATAATCATCATCCAAATTTTCAAACTGATATTTAAACTGATGTCTTGTGCAGATGTGGTTGAGCTGTCTGGGATTTTAGACTTATTTGCTTTATTTTATCTTTGAATATTATTATTCAAGAGATCAAATATGCAAAAAAAAAAGCTCATTTTGGATGTGTCAAAACCAAAATGTCAACGATTTAGCATCGATAAATCATTATCTTTTTTTTAACAACTACAGTAAATATGTAAATAGCACACTGCTTGGTCATTTTTGTATATTAATGCATGATCATCTTCCTGCAATAGCACTAATCTGTGGATAGATGCTCAGGATCTGCTTTAGCTTGCTGCAAAAAGGCACCTTCGACTGCAAATTTCTCCTATAGCGAAATAGTGGTTTTAATGTGAGCCAACAGAGGTACATAATATTAGCTGATGGGCTGCAACGCCCCTGACCTTCAGGTTTATTAATATTCCCTTATGCAACACTGAATCCCTTAATATCTATTGTCAGCTAATGCGTAAAACACTTGAAGTGGCTGTTCTCAGAAATGAAATCCACATATTTCGCTGTTCCTTTTCAGGAGGATTTGCCTCTTGATTCTTCAAACTGACAGCTGACTTCATTACGTCTGCATCACGAATGCACTAGTGACAGTAACGTGATGCTAATGAAATCTTTTTTCAGAGGCACCATAGACTAGTAATGCAACCAAACCTGACTCTCTATTGCCCTCTTCTGATGGGTTGTACAACCTGCAAGGGTTGCTTCATTACATTTACAATTAATCTGCAAGTGTCAGAAACAATAGGAGCTCACCATCTCGCCTGGTTTTCCCTGATCTCCTTTCTCTCCCTTCTCTCCCGGCTTACCCTAAAAATGAAGTAAAAACAGAGAATAGACATGAATGTAAATCAGGCAAAATATATGGTTCATTATATGACACAATGGCCCCAAAAAGTATTTCGGCTGAAGTCACACTTGAAAATGAAAGCATTAAATAACAAAATCTCAAACCAAGTGTCATTTAGTTTAAAGAAAGACAGCACAAACATTTTAAGCAAAATGTGTAAGATGATTGAGTTAATAAATACACTCAAAATATCTATTAACAAACTATTCTCAAAATGTGATATATTACACAAAATATATTTGATTACTCAAAATAAGCTAAAACTGATGACTTACCGGTTCACCAGGTTCAGGAATCACATTGGCCACCTAAAGAAAATGAAAACACATCACTGTGAAATAATACTGCAATATTATGATTTAAAAGCCACATTCATCAATAAACAGAACATCACTACATGAAACAGAGAATCAATACATGACTAAAAATATACATATATATGAGTTAGTCTAGTTTATTCTCATTTATCTGATTTATTACTTACATTGAACTTTAGTTATTATTATTATCATTACTTAAATCATCTATAATTGTATATTCATATAGTTATATGTACAGTATATGTCAATAATCAGCTGTACTCACATTGCCTGGGACCCCGGCTGGACCCCTGGGACCAATCTCACCCTGTATGAATGAAAACCAGTAACAGACAGAGGTTATATCCTCATCCTGTCAGCATGTTAATTATCTCATTAACGACCTCATGCCCTCAGGAAACCATCGCTGACAGTTTAATGCTGAACGTGTGAAACCTACAGCAGCTCATGGTCAAAAACAGCTTCTCTAAGCCTTCTTTACTGTATAATGCTGTAATGTTGATACAGCAAATGTCATTTCACAGATGTGACTTATAGGCAGTTGTGCTTTTAACTAAAATGAGTCTTAGAAAATAATAAGAATGATTAGGTGATTAGTCATATTAAATAATCATAACTATGAAATAACTATGCAGCACACTACTGTTCAATAGTAGTTTTCATGTTCTTAAAAGAAATCTCTTATCCTCCCCAAAACTGCATTTAATCTAAATTTATCAAAAGTCCAGAACAGTAACATTGTGAAATATTATAACATTTTAAAAGAACGCCCCTCAGAAATCATTTTAATATGCTGATTTGCTGCTCAAGAAACATTTATTTTTATTTTTGTGGAAACTGTGAATTATCAGGATTTTTTGCTGAACAAGGTTCAAAAGAACACCATTTATTTATTATTAAACAGAAACCTTTTGTAACATTATAAATGTCTTTACTGTCACTTTTTATTCTATTATTTAATTATTCTATTCCTATTTCTCTCTTCATACACACACACACACACACACACACAAGTTTTATGGATGCATTAAATTGAACACATTTTTTCTTTATGTATTTTATATGTATATTCAATCACTTAAGCATAAGCCTTTATATTTAAAGTTTTTTTTATAATTATGAAAAGCAAAATCATTAACTCTAAGTGTGTCCAATCTTTTGACTAATACTTATTCATAAACAATAAAATAATCACTATCTGTGTGTGTGTGTGTGTTTAACTTTCTCTTGTCTCTCACCTTGTCTCCTTTCTCTCCTTTCGAACCAGTAAGTCCATCTTTTCCCCTCTCTCCCTACAAGAGAGATGGCGGGATGAAATCTGACAAAAATGTGACTCACACAAAACTACACAAAAATGATGCATAAACTGACATTAATAAGACTACAAATTAATCTATATTATGCAGAATATTATTTTCTATATTTTTCTCACAATCTTTGCAGAAAAACATGTTTTTATGAGAAGCACCCAAGTGAACAGATGATGGTCTTCACAGTAGGAGAGTGTTTTTTCTATAGTGGAGCCAAATCAATGTCTATTGATTCTGTTAATCAATAAAACATCTAATTTTGACTTCAAAACAGCATATATGCTGTCCATATAGTTCTGTCTTACTTGGCCTCCTCTCTCTCCTTTGGGTCCCATTATGCCGACCTCTCCAGGCAAACCAGGCTCTCCCTGAGACAGAACAAGACACAAAGAGAAAGACAGTTGTGTCATGCGTTCTCCTGTCAAGGCTCTGTCAAGACTGATTTAAGTTTTACATTCCGCACCCGTTCACCAGGAGGTCCTCGTGGTCCTGGTGGGCCTTCATCTCCCTGAGAGAGAGAAACTGGCATTGGTAACCAAAAAATAGGATTTCCAACCCAGATCTTAAATCACTGCCCATGCCACCCTTTACCTTCGGTCCTGGTTTACCAGGGAAGCCGTCCTGTCCGGGTTCTCCTCTTTGCCCCTAAATGGAAATACAAAATAATTAAAAACAGACTGCAGTGCAACAAAAACACAAATGAAAAGGTCAAAAATAAGATCTGGCCTTTAGTTGGGTTTATAAATGATGAAGTTCTGCCTCCACAAAACTGAGTTCACAGTTTGCCTCATTAAAACAGCTCTAACCTTCTCGCCATCGTTTCCAGGGAAACCATCTAATCCATCTTTTCCTGGCAGGCCCTGAAAAATAATTACCATCATTGTTTCAAGTGTTTTGCACTAAAGTGAGTGTTGAGTTAATAGGGCAACAGATTATTAGAGTGTGTGGACAGTATGGTTGAGTTCTCAGGGTAAAATCTCAGTGACTCACCGGTTTTCCTGGTTCTCCTGGTTTTCCCGAGAAGCCAATTTCTCCAGGTAATCCCTGTGAGAACAAACAGATGAATTTAATATCATCTGCTACTGTTCTGTTGCTCTAGTTCAGTCTTCAAATAAAAACAATTGAAAAATGAATTATTTTGGTGCAGGTAAACTTACTGGAGGTCCCGTTTGTCCAGGGCTGCCAGCAGGTCCAGGGGGCCCCTGAGGACCCTAAAAAAAACACAAAAATGAAAAATTGAAATGTTGAAATTTGGCATTCAATTGCTTTTAATAGATTTCTTTACACTTTCTAAATTTTAACAATATTATGTCATTACTGTATTATATGATCACTGCATGTGATTCTACCAGAAACGTTAATTTTTGTTATTTTAATCTGAACGATGTTCATTCCTCTGGTAACCACTAGAGTTCACTGTTACGCTAAAAAAAAAAAAAAAAAAAAAAAAAAAATTG
>JAFVLL020022209.1:0-11318 GCA_021397915.2 Tor tambroides
TTTCATTTGGATGAGAAGGATCCTGAGAGCGGGGCGGCATCGAGGTGAGCGGGCGAAACTGGAAAGTGTCACCACTGCTCAATAGGGTTCATTTCCTGTGCTTTCTGGCCTTTTTCGCCCTGGAGTCTTTGACGAGAATTCGCATTGTTGAATGAACGTTTGATTCAAACTGAGCCATGATGACAGATTCATTATTCTGTCCTACTTGTTTGACAGATCCGGCATGTAACTGGTTAATCTAGCCAAAATATTACGTCAGCCATCGTTTAATGTGAACGTTGTGAGCGTTTGGATGTGTTTAGACAGCAAAAACTCCATAAATATGATGGAATGTGCAAAATCATCTTGTTATTGTTACCAACTCATCTTCTTTACAGATGTTTCACAAGATCATATCACAGCGCTGTGGTCTTCATGCCAAAAATTACAACCATGCTAATCTTCAATACTTGCTCAATGCTTGATTTGTGGGGGGAAAATAATTCTATTTTCATGAGATTAATGAAATCTGTATGGACGTAATTGCTTGAACAATTGGGAGTAACCACAACAGATCAGGCCGTGTCTAAACGCAAAATGATGAAGGTGTGTTTCTTAGAATTATTCCTTCGCTCAGATTGGAAAAAGGAGCCAGGTAGACGGATATCCCACAAGCACGAGAGAGTTGTTGGCATGCCAACAGTTTAGTTAGGATTAATAGTTTTCCAATGGCAAATAAAAATCTTCTAATCTTCTTACTGTCCCACAATAAATAAAAGATTATAGGCTTATGTTCAGCCTGCTAATGCCAGTATCCATATTGTTATTCTCCCCTCTAAAAACTGAGTTCTTAAAGTTTTTGATCATAAATAATCCAAAATATGATTACCCCCTTGTGAAGGAGTTAAAATAAAATCTCAATTTACTGTACATTAACCCTAACATTATTAAGAGAACATGATGTTACACATTTATTTCAAGTTTATTTGAAATATTTCAATATATGAACTAAACATAAAATATAAACTCATTTAAATGAAGTAAAATACACTTGAACAGAAACTGTAATGATTAAAATAGAACATAATATAGTACATAAAACTTACAGTATCTGTCAATGAGTATTTGCCAGTTATTTTCCAGCATTAATAATGATACTGCTCCATAAATGACAAGGCGATTCCACTGTATGCCACATCGGTTTATTCTCGTGACATCTCAAAGGACGCCCATAGAAAGTCTGACATGCAAAACAACAGTCGCGACAAAAAATACCCAGCTATACAAAACTCCAACAAACAGCGATGCAGCTGGTCGTGTGTCCAGCGGGCTGTCATTATCAGTCCCCCTTCACCATCTCACAATGAAATTACCATCACAAAACCCACCATATTTACACATATTCATCTGAACTCATATTAACACATATTCATCACTGTCAACCAACCCTGTCCACCGCCAACAGAATATGATGATGATGGGCATTCTCCCTGTTTCTCCCTCCCGATGAACAATGCCACAGATGAAATGCAGAGATACGCACAAGCGCCGGGGCAGCTGTCCTACCAGCCAGAGCAAACAAAAGAACCAAGGCTAATAAATCAGCTTTTATGGGCTGGACACTGTCACACACCCACTTCCTGTAGAGGTGGGCTCCCGCTGAACCTCACAAGATGAGAGCAAGATGGCAATATCTCTGCCTGTAATGAAACCAAAATGATTTTATCGACACCGTTAGGAGGAAATGAAGGCTGCGGGGGTGGCCGCGGTCTGTTATGTAAACAGACATGTATTGTGGCATAGCGTATGATTTTAGAGTTTATCTGACAGGAGATCAGTTCACAGCAACATAATGTAAATTTGCATTAAATATGAGTGAAAAAATATTTGTGTTTCTATTTTAATATTTTATTTATGCTATTTTTTATTTTCGCCGATCAACGGGTTGTTGTCTAATCAGAAAAAAATGTAGAAATCTCTCAGAAAACAAAATTTTAAGCCATCTCTTCCCTAAGAAATAACTTCCCGTTTCAGTAGCATTGTGTGAGTGGCACTGAAGCCTGTCTAATCACTGCAGTGAGCGGGGTAAAGCCAGTGGAGCTGAGGGCCCACGCCGCTGATTGAGGTTTGCTGGTGCGTTGGGTCGAGAGGTGATCCCGTATTTCCTCCCATTGGGTTCTGCTGAAGCGTTGAGGAGTTATCCAGGCTGCATTAACAGATGAGCCAGTGTCAAAGCAGATCGCTCAGGGGCTCAACCTCATGCCCCCTGCCCCCTTAATCACCACACTATGATGGACAAGCACATGTAAAGACATTCACTATGCTGTGATGCCTTCTGATGCTTTACTCTTACAGTATTTTTAAATCTCTTAAAGGGACAGTTCACTCAAAAAATGTCAGTTATATCATTATTTACACACTGTTATGTCATTTCAAACTTGTATGCTGTTTGTTTTTCCACCATGAAAGTACTGCAAATATTTGAAAAGTAAATATGACTGAATTCAATTGTTTGTGAGACATGTACATTCCCATGAAACATTTGGGGCCAGTAAGATTTTTATTTTATTTTATTTTATTTTAAATTATGACAATAAAGATGGTTATAATATTACAAATATTTCAAATAAATAATTCTTTGAGCTTTTTCTTCATCAAAGAATCCTGAAAAAGAACAAATGTGTAATGGTTTCCACAAAAATATTCAGCAGCACAACTGTTTTTAACATTGATAGTAAGAATTGTTTCTTAAACAGCAAATCAGCTTATTAGAATGATTTCTGAAGGGTCATGTGACAATGATGACTGGAGTAATGATGCTGAAAATTCAATTTTGCCATCACAGGAATAAATTACATTTTAAAATATATTCAAATAGAAAGAAGTTATTTTAAATTGTAATAATATTTCCGAATTTTGCTATTTTTACTATATTTTTGATCACAGAAATCTAGCTTAAATGACCCTAAAGATCCTTGCACACTGAGTATGTAATTTTTGTATTTGTTTTTTTTTTTTCGTATTCGTCATCCTTTCCTATCAGAATGCTTGCTACGGATACGAAAACGCAGAAAACTGAACCTGATCCAAATTTTTTTTTTTTTTTTTTTGGAAGCAGTGTGTGACCGTGATTGACACATGGTGAGGTCGTATTTATTTTTTAACGTGCAAAAATTTCGGATGAGAATTTCGGACATTAAGAAGCTTACATCAACATCTTACCAACCCCAAATCTTTAGTGTAGGTTTCGAGCTAAATTTTGACCTTATGTCTTTTCAGACAGATTTTTTGATCGTTTACACATTTCTCTCTTTCTCTTTGTCACTTTCTCAGGTTATTTGCAACCAAATGCAGCGGGTGCCTGGAGAAAATCGCCCCCACAGAGTTTGTGATGCGGGCGCTCGAGTGTGTGTACCACCTCAACTGCTTCTGTTGCTGTGTATGTGACCGACAGCTGAGGAAAGGGGACGAGTTTGTACTGAAGGACGGACAGCTGCTGTGCAAGAACGACTATGAGAGGGAGAAAGACCTGCTAGGCTCTGTCAGCCCCGATGACTCAGATTCAGGTATGAATACAGGTTAATCTATATACACCACAGCCAATGATGCCATCGTATTCATGATTGTTTTTAGGGGAGTTTCAGAAGACTTTCTTTGTTCTGTACAACACAGAAGGTGGTGTTTTGAAGAATGCCTCAACTGTTTTTTGTTCCTATAATGAATGCCAAAACATGGACTTTTATTGTATGGACAGAAAGTTTTAGAAATATATTCTTCTGTGTTCTACAGAGGAAAAAAGGAAAAAAACAAAATACACACAAAAGTGTAGAATGTGGCCCCTTTAAACAACATCCAGCAGATGAAGAGCAGTTCTGACAGAGAGAAGCCACACTGTGCTGTCTGATGTGGGCAAGTTAAGTTTCTGGAAAGAAGAAGAGCTTGAATCTCTGTGAGTGACAAGAAGGATTTTAGGCCCTGCTCACCAGCGTCCCCTCACTTTTTATCAGCCCCTCAGACTCCTTTTCCCTCACTTCACCGTAATGAGGCATCTCACCAAGCCTCACTTTTACCATGCCCATGTGGATTTCATTTAAACGCGCACACAGGCACACAGCCCACTCTCTCAAACACTGAGAAACTTGTCAGATACTTCAGCAAGGCTGTGTCAACTTTCTGGGATGTTCGTCTCTTTTCTATTCTTCATTTGTAAATTTTTTTTGGTATACGTGTTTAATGTTTCTAAGTTGAGCCGAATGCAAGAAGTGAAGTGTAATTTCTAAGAATTCATTTAGTTTGCAGTACACCACAGACAAAGAGATCAGAAACAGATGAGAGGACCGAATCAGCCCATCATGTTTGTATCTCCCGCTGATCACTTAAAAAGGCCAAACCATTTGCAGGCCTAATCGCCAGAGATGTTCACTGCTGATGCCACAAAAGCCACTCGTGCCAAATTGCAGAAGCCCTTAATCTCGAAAAACAGTCACGCTGGGAACGTGCCCATTTGGGTTTTTAACTTTCGAACCAGGCCACGTTATGGAGTTTGGCACCTTTTTTTTAATTACTATTATTATTCTATTAAACACAAGCTGATGTGGCTTATTGGATGAAACCTCCACCCACTGAACAATAAAGCCAATCCCCCGTTTGACTATAATAATTACAGTAGGAAAGCCAGGAGCCATTTTGTGAATATGGCACATTAGCTGGACCTACTGAGAGAGATTATCACGACACAGGGCAGGCTTGATTAACCCGCCCGAGGATCACCTTAGACTAATTGAGACACTTTGATTAGTTCATATGAACAGGCAGTGTACATTTTGTGATATGAGGCAAGATATTGAACTTTATGGATTGGCGAGTTTAAATTCTGCTCACGTTGTGTTCTTTTTTGCAAGCTGTTTGAATTTTGTGGTTTTGCTATCTGTTTCACTTCCCCTGGATATTAGACCTCATTTCCCATATGTACTCCACTTTCATACCTTCCCCAAAACGTTGCATCCGCTGTGTGTTGGATTCTTATCAAAGATTTATATAGTGTAAAACAGCCAAAGCCGTGCGCTATTAATTTTAAATGACACAATGTCCAATCCAATGACAAATTCACATACTTCACAGTCAGAGTTGCCGTTTTGCACTGGATGTGGCCCACTCATGCACTAATAAATTGATAACAAATGTATTAAAACCACATGTGTCTCCTTTCATTATGGATGCACTGTGACTGAATCTCTTAAAATTGAAAAGAACAAAAACAGCTATTTGTCAGTAGGCTGTCTAAAAAGTTGCAGAGTTTTAAAAGTACTGATTCCTGTGAATGATGGATTTCTTTCCAGAGAAAAGTGAAGATGAGGAGTTGGATATCAAGCCGGAGAAGGGCTCAGGAGGCACTGGGAAGGGAGATGATGGGAAAGACCCAAGAAGACCCAAGCGACCGCGTACCATCCTCACCACGCAGCAGAGACGTGCATTCAAGGCATCCTTCGAGGTTTCTTCCAAACCCTGCCGGAAGGTGAGTTCCTCTAGGTATCAGTTTCCTCCATCTCTTGAACACCATCTTTCTATAGAAGCCATTTGCAACTCAGAGAAAATAAAATGGGTTTTTATGAGATGAAAGTTTAAAATAAGAAATAGTGGGATACAGATTTGCAGTTGGGATATCACAATTACTTGAAACAATGTTTCAATAAGAAATGATGCTGCAATTAATGAGACTGGAAGTTGCGAATGAAATTTTTAGTCAGAGTTGTGATATATAGTCACACTTTAACATGTGAGATATAAAGTCACAATTATGAGAAATAAAGTTGTAATTGTGAGAAATAGTCAAAATTACAAGAAATAAAATTACATGGTTTATGAAGTCACAGTTATTAAATATCAAGTTGCAATTATGTAAAATAAAATGAGAAAAGATATGCCATTGCAATTGTGAGATATAGTCACATTGTAAGAGATATTTACAATTACATGGAATAAAGACTGTGACGAGTTGCAGTTAACATCGCAATTGTGAAATAATATGAAATTGCAACTGAGATTTAAAGTCACAGTTTTAATATATAATTATTGTAATATTCTGAGATAGTCTCAACTGTAAGAAATAAAATTGCAATTGTGAGAAATAGTCTTTTATTAGTCAATTATGTTAAAGTTTTGAGATATGAAGTTGCAACTGGAAGTCGTCACATTGCAATAAATGGTCAAATTAACTAGGAAAAGTAGCAATTGTGAGATATGAGGTTGCAATTGTGAGGTCAAGTTGCACTTACGAGAACATTTTGAGATAATCGATTTAGTTCTAAGAAATACATGTTGTTGAAATAAAGACACAATAATGAGAAAAAAATCTGTTATTTTTTAAACACTCTAAGGTGGAATTGGGCTTCCATATATTACATAGACTCGTCACTAAAGAAATCAATTATTTTTGTTTTATAATCTAGGTAAGAGAGACGCTGGCTGCAGAGACGGGCTTGAGCGTTCGCGTGGTTCAAGTGTGGTTCCAGAACCAAAGAGCTAAGGTGAGTCCAGACCCTGTACACTACCTTATTAATCATCCAGTATTACCCGCAAAAACCTGATAATGTACATCCAAGGACCAGATAACACAACAATTTTCAAGTAATCCTCCAACAACGCACTAAACTCCTCGCAACTGCTGCCAAAAGGGAAAAAGCAAGCGAGGCTCGAGACAGCAAATCTCAGTCGCTATCTGCCTGAAGCTTAACCTCTCGACGCATTCCACAAAAAACTCCCCAAGAGTTCGAGAGAGATGTATTCACATCCATCCTGCTCTTACGTTAGCATCTGAAACCCACCTCAGAGCCCTGATTTTATCTTCAAAAGGCTGTGGATAATATAATGCAGCCAGATCAAGCTTGGCGTAGTTCAAGCAGAGGTGAACAACAAGGAGCATCTCTCTTTAGATAGCCGAGAGTTGTTCTGGGGAGTCGCAAAGTTTTCTGATTGTGCTTTTATCGTTATTTTTTCAGATGAAGAAGTTGGCGCGGAGACAGCAGCAGCAACAGGAGCAGCAGAACTCCCAAAGGCTGGGCCAAGGTAAAATGTGCTGATATGAACCTAAAGGCAACCGCATAGGTCCGAAATACGACTTTAAGATGGAAATCAACATGAATGAATAGCATTTACAGTATCTCCAATCTGTAGACTGTTTTTGCATGTTAAGAATCATGTGGAATTGAATTTTACATTTTAAAATTATTTTAATCCTATGGAAGCCCGTTTCTGCAAAAAATAAAAAAGGTAATTGCGAGATTTTATCTCACAATTCAGATTTTTTTTTTCTGGCAATTGCAAATTTACATCTCGCATTTCTTACTTTTTTTCAGAATTGCGTAATACAAACTCTCAATTCTTACTTTTTTTCTCAGAATTGTGAGATATAAACTTAATTGCAAGTTATAAAGTCAGAATAGCAGGATATAAACTTGCAATTGCAAGAAAGTCAAAATTGCGAGATTTTTTTTTTTATTCTGACTTTTTTTCTCGTAAATGCGAGTTTGTATCTCACAATTCTGACTTTTTTATTTAGTAGCGGAAACTGGCTTTAATAAAATGCAGCTGAGAATGCAACCCTATCTCACAACCAATTCATACATATTTTACGAGGTGGCTAATTCGTACGAATTCGTATAACCTCACTCGTACGATTTTGTACAATTTGTCTAAACCCCAGTGATGGGTAGATTTAGGGGCGGGGTTAGGTGTAGGTCATTCATACAAAATCATACGAATTGGCAACTCGTAAAATACGTACCATTTAGCAAAAATCGCATGAATTTGTACGAGTGAGGACGTACGAATTCATACGAATTAGCCACCTCGTAAAATATGTACGAATTTCTGTGAGATCGTGCTGGAGAATACTACAGTCAAAAACATTTACTAAAACTTTTATCCAATTTTATTTATTTTAACTTTTACTTTGCATAAATTGTAAAAGGTTTTGTCTTCTTATAGGCCGATTTGCTTCATAACTTAGACATTGTGGTCAAAGTTCAATTTCTAAAAGAATATCTAATGGTAGAAAGTGAAGTATCCCAACTGACCTCCAACCACATCAACCCTTGCCATGTGAGTCGTGTCCACCCTCCCAAAATACAGGGCGAGTGACACAGGCGATGACCCCTGGTTGCTGTAGATTATGTCGAAAAACGAGTGCAGCTCTTGTGTGAGGAGGAAGTGTGGAGGTGGACGAATTAATTTACAACATAAGCGCATTGAAGTTGCCTCCACTTTGACCGATACACCCACCCCGTTCCCTCCTTTGCTGGAAGCGACCCAGCATCCCGGTTTCAGTAAAGCGGTTGTCTCAAGTTGCCATGCAGCCAGGCGCAAAGGATGAGCCATTGTGTCTGTGATCTTCACACTCACGGAGTTCACGGACTTCACATTTATAAGACGATCTGTTTCTGGCTTGGCAACATTCCATGTATTAACACCGTTTTTAAGGCTAATTTTTCATTTGAGAGTGTTAAAGAGCTAATCCGTCAAGTAACGTCTTTTTTGGACAGTTAATATGTTGTTGAGACAATCCAACTGAGCTTCTGTAACAGATGAGTTTGGATGAGACTGTCTGGAAAATAGAAACGTGAAGAATATTATTCCAAGCTCTACGGAGGAGGACAAATGTTTCCTCTACAGCTCAAGAGTCTTAATTCCTGTACAAATATTTGTTGTAAGGCAGTGGAGTCCATTCCTCCATCAGTCATATTTATTTCTTCACTCTCTGCGTTTGTCTTTAGAGACTGTGGAAATAACCGTAAAGCAGTTTTATTTTAGAGATAAAGTTTGAATACAGAGAACACATTTTCCTCTTATGGCTGTGTTGGATAAAAGTACTTGTACTTAAGGCTAAATTTTAATAATCAAAACATTTAATGCCTACTATACTTTATGTACATGGCTAATAACATTGCTTAATAAATTTAAGACCTTGAAATTAATTTTAACACATAGTCTATTTACATTTTAAATTCTTAAAGCAATTTTTGTTGTTGTACTTCCCAGAGCAAAATTTTAGTAATCAAACATATTAATTCCACTGAATATATGTGGCTTATAATATTTCTTTAGTATATTTAAGACCTGTTAGCACATTTTATTTACATTTTCAATCCTTAAAGAGACATAGAAACACGTTTTTTGTTGTTTGAGATAAAAGCTCTTTTATTTTGTGTAAAACTGAGGGTTTATATTGACATTTTATTGCTGAACAGACCCCCTTGTGCCCGCTCTCGTGCAAAGCCATAATCCAGGCGATCACTGAATCATCTTCAGTGATAAACCACAAGCAATAATACTTTTATTTTATAGACCGATGTTGGACTATTCTCACGAGGCATTCATTTATGGAGCTTTGACTCTGCTGTGTAGAGCAAAAAGACCACTGTCGAACGTCAGAAGTGTAAAGTCATCACATTGACACTAGTTTCTCTCTGTTTGCTTCAGCACTTTTGTGGCCTTTGGCTGTGTCACATTTAATGGGATAATTCAAGTCAGATAGTGATCCATCTTTGGTCATGAACCTTACCCTCATGAACCAATAGAAATGTTTTCTCAGAGAAACGAAAGAAAATGATAGGGTGATGGAGACGCTCGAGAGAGACCGCTAGGTGTAGATGAACTATTCTGGTGGTCTGAGATATTGAGAAGTCTTGTGAAGTCAGACTCCCCTTTGGGAAATAGCATAGCGGTCTCGAGTAGTCCATGATGTCATGAATCATGGAATTGGGCTGGAATATGTCATCCAATGGAGCCCCACGGTTAATACATCGTTATATTTGTTATCATAAATCCTATCTGTCTTGGTTATAAGTGTCAGCTTTCCAATAGTTTCAGCTATGGGCCCAGTGATTGGTGTGAAAACATTCTAGAAAGGACTTGCTGCGTCATGTTGTGGTTCAAGAGTTTTTCAAAGTTTTACCGCTACCTTACAACTTTATGTATCTGGGGCAGTGAAAGCAAGAAAAGTAAAATCATTTATATTAAATTTAAAAAAAAAAAAACAAGCTTTGTAGATGAAGATATTCTTAGTGAATGGTCATGAAAACCTTTGTACCACCTTTATACAACTTTACACCATCACGAAAAGTTTCAATTGAATTTTCTTTAATTTTAATTTTAAAATATGTTTTTAAGGGAAATTTTGTTAAAAATATCATAAAATATTAATTCATAAATAATATGTTTTAGAAAGTTGCACACATGACATTTTACAGCCTGAACTGGCCTTGCCTTGTCATAAAAATATCATATTTAATATTTAAAAATAATTATTGATATACATTCAT
The DNA here is from genome assembly GCA_021397915.2 of Tor tambroides. Lineage (NCBI taxonomy): Eukaryota > Metazoa > Chordata > Actinopteri > Cypriniformes > Cyprinidae > Tor > Tor tambroides. The sequence goes on from JAFVLL020022209.1 coordinate 10,299, forward strand.
AACCGTTTGCATTGGTCCTCTCTATTATATATATATATATATATATATATATTTTGGTTGGACCACTTTTGATTTGGTAGACAATTTTTATACTTTTTATTTTATTTTATTTTTCATTGTTTTATTTTAAGTTTTAATTTTTAATTTTATTTTCTTTCTATCTATCTTTTTATTTATTTAGTTAGTTATCTAGTTAGTTATCTTTTAGTTTTAGGGAGTTTTTAATGATACTTTTACTTGAAGAATCATGGACTATGGGTTAGCAAAGTGTCAGTGTGGTAAAACTCAACATCAGATGTCTGCATCAGAGTAGAAGATGTAATGGAAACTTGTGGAAGCCTGTAGAAATGAAATGCAGACATCTTTCTTGCGAGAGCTCACCACTCAAAAGCAGAGGGCTGAGATGGTGGGCTCCAGACTGGAAGCCACAAGAGTCATTCCTAGCCCTCGGCATTGAGTATGACTCATAGAGTACTGCCCTATAGGGCTGGTGTCATAGCGTCTTCTCCCGCTACAGAATAAGAGTGTTTCTTGTTTGTTGGTTTTCATGAAATTCAACTTGATTTCGAGGCCAGATACCAGACCCAGCCTTGATTTTTGGAGAAACCCAATCCACTAGAAAGAACAATTCTTACTAAACGAAGCATAAATGTTTTGCATTATGTACAGTTGTTAAACTAACTATGCTCTCCAGTTCGCAGAGATGATGTCAGTCATCCCTACCGTGAGAATATCTCAAAGGCTGATCAACATCGACTTTTTTTCCCCCTTCCAGAGGTGATGTCCAATCGGATGGAGGGAATGATGAACTCCTACACGCCATTGGCTTCAGCCCAACAACAGATGGTTGCTATGGAGAACGGTTACAGCACCGACCCCTTCCAGCAGGGCCTTACCCCTCCTCAAATGCCCGGTGACCACATGAACCCATATGGTGAGCATCAACCCATGAGCTCTGACATGTTTGCTCCCTGAAGCTGAGGCATGTGTTTGGACCACAAGGTTCACAGAATGCAACCA